>NDXB01003786.1:30802-45898 GCA_002631895.1 Agapornis roseicollis | reverse complement strand
CCCCCTCCTTCCTCCCTGCTCCCAGGAGGGATGGGGAGGAGAATCAAAGGAATGGAAATACCACGGGTTGAGATAAGAACAGCCCAGTAACTAAGGTATAACACAAATCACTACCGCTACCACCAATAATAATAATGATAAGGAAATAACAAGGGAAGAGGGTACGATACCACCAGCCGAAAACGAGACCGACCGGGAAGTGTGAGTGTCATATCCTTCCAGAGTAACTCCCCATTACCTCCCCGGACATGATGTGCTGTGGTATGGAATACCTCCCTGGCCAGCTTAAGTCAGGTGTCCTGCCCCTACTTCCCTCCTCCCTGGCAGAGCATGAGACTCAGAAAGTCCTTGGTCAGAATAAACATTACTTAGCAACAACTAAAAATATTGGTGTTATCAGCTATGTTCCCAGGGAGAGTCAAAACATAAAAACTGCATCAGCTACTAAGAAGGAGAAAAATTCACTGCTACTGCTAAACCCAGGACAGGTATAAATACAGATATGGATATAGATATAGATTAGATATAGATAAATATACACACATATTTTTTTTTTTCCAAAATCAGATCTTTGGTTTTCTAAGACTATGTCTCCAAAGGCATGGAAGAGATCCTGCTTTGAGAGCAGTCTACTTCAAATGACACTCTTTGTCTGTAGAAAACTTGCCTGGCTTGTTACAGGTAGGTATTGAATGAGTAAAATGAGGCCAAGAAGGAAAATGGTGTCTTGCTGTTAAGGCAGTTGCTGAATGAGGAAAACAGCAGGAGCAGAGGAAGGATTCAAGGATCCTTTTACAAATGAAACTTTTTACTTAAGACCACATAGCTGTTAGGGATACAGGCTCTGAAACGGTAAGTGGGCTGCTGCACAAGTGATACTTTGCTCCTGCAGAGTAAAATATTTAATAGTAACTTTCTCTCACTAAATCACCTTGGAGATTCTAGTGTATTAATATTAGTATCTTTCACTTGTGCTTTGCATATGAGAAAATTACATTCGTTAAGCACTTCCATTTCATAATTGCTTAGTATCCTAATTTAGTAATCTGCAAACATCTATGAAAAGCATTATAATCTCAGAATATAGCAAATAGCATTTGAATATTTTAGTAAGAGACCACTTTCGGCTAACAGTTACAGATTAGTGTAAGGCTGGTCACTTTTGCTGTGCTATGCACTCAACAAGAGGCTAGAGCTACTGCAGCCAAAAAAAGAAATAGCAATGAAAACCACCTGTTGCATGTATAACTGAGGAGTGCTGCAGTGCACTGATCCTCTAAATTATATAAAGATGTTGTCTATACTATTAGCTAACAGGATCTGGGTGTACAGGTGGTGCTCTGAGTTTGCAGGAAACTCTTGTTATTTGCTTAAAAATGCTGAGGCTGAATGGGAGAAGAAGAGAGAGGCAGGAGGCCGATCACACTGGTCATGACATAAACCATAGCTAAGCAGACTGCCTTTTTAGCTCTTTCCAGCTCTTGTCAGTCAAAACAGACAACTTCTTTCTCACATTCTTATAGAATACCTTATATAACGTTCTTAAAAAAGTCTAGTCATCACATAGGAATTTAAGTTTTTGGGATACATACCACATTTTCTCATTTACTTAAGCTTTTCAGAGTGCTGGCCCAATGAGGCCTTGATCTTTACTGGTATATTTGAATGTCACAGTAGTACAAACAGAAAGTGCAAGTGTAGTCACTGCATAAACATTTAGCATACAAATAAAAGAATGACACTGGCAATGAAGGCGTATCAGCTGTCAACAGAGATGGGGAAAACCTACTACTCAAATTGAAAATGTTCAACAGTTCTGAGTATCCCAACAGTTGCTGGATACACAAAAGATTAAAAACTAAGCAGAATAGAGCAGGAAACAGATACAGAAGAATAACAAAGTAGATTCTCCATAAACAGGAACTGAAGAGAAAGAATTATACCATATACTCTGGAAGAAATGCCAGTAGTGAAACTGAAGGAAGGTGAATCTCCCTTATTGGAACTATCATTTACAAGCTCTAAGGAAACATCCTCTTTTGTTCCTCATGTTCCTGGAAGAAGATAAATACTTTTACCTTCTGGGGATCTGACTAAAAAGACAGGATAAATAGATTTTTTTTTTAATTAAACTTACATTTGCAATCGTGGCCTTGCTGCCGTTTGCAGTGGTAGCTTCATTGGTTTGTGAAGTGTTAAGATTTCATTCAGTGACAAGAGAATCCTCACTCATCCATGAACAGAAATGCTCTAAACTGGTAGAAAACCCCATAGCCCTTCTTGAAGTAGATTGATCTAGCCATAGATTGGACTACTCCCAGCCTGACTGCCATGCTATGAAGAATATATAATCAAGGAAAAGGAAGTGTGCAGAAGCTGGCTGCTACAGCAGTCATATCCAGCTTACAGAAAGAGGATACAAAGAGCCAAGTGTCTGCCAGTCTGGCAGGGTCTTGAAAGGATCTCCTCACATGGTATGCTCAGGTTCCAGCTGACATAATCTATGCTTTCTCTCCCTTCCCATTCTGGCAAAGTTTTGTCTATCTGAACACATTAATATATTGTGTGCATAAGCCTAATGCATAAAGCAAAATCCGTTCAGCAGCTTTTAACTCAAAGTTTCAGAGGACAAGAAACAGAGAGCAGTCTGCTAGCATCCAGCTAAAAGGAGGAATGATAAACAAAAAGGACAAACTGTCAGGCATTAACATGCTTGTTTTCATGAGTTATTTTGCTAAGCTAGAGATATTTCTTATAGACAGTGATACAATTATCATACAGCAGAAAAGAGCTTGCATTTATGATAACATATGAAATTATGACAAATAACCAACACATGCCTGGGTGAAGGCTCAGCCTAATCAAAGCCAATAGCTTCCAACATTGGGGTACAAAAGCAAAGAACACAGAAAACTGAGGATGCCTGCTTCAACGTATAAGCTGGGAGAAGCTGTTAAAGGGTCACTGATACATTAGGAGACTGTCAGCTCTCAGTGCTACATGCCCTCTTGCTAAGACCTGAAATAAGAAATGCTGTCAGCAAGGTTATAGATAGCTAGAGCTGCAGGAGACAGGGAACAACAAGGTATCTCTGAAAAAAAGCGGGTCACCACACAAACCCCTACAGCTTAAATCAGACCGTGCTACCTAGCAAGCTTTAACAATCGCAGGCTGGAGTCAAGCATTACAACAGAGGGGGAAGAAACCAGCCAGTTTAACACTTGTTTCAGCAGGTGAAAGAGCACTGAAAGCATTATAGCAGAGGAATGCAGCAACTCAAGCTACTCTACCCACCATGTTACAATTGTACTGCTGCCCTTCAGTATAAATCTTGTTTACTGAGCTAATTTAAGCATGCAAGCATGGAAGATTAATTCATTGTCATCAGAAAGTGTGGTTAATTTTCCTCAAGTTTCTTGAAAGAGCTCAGCTAATGTGCTCACAATAGTGACAATCTGAAACAGGCTTTGGTTGCTGCAAGCTGAGAACTAGAAGAAAGGCCACCCTTGTGAGTACTTTCAGAGCACCCAGCCAGCATTGTTATTTTGCCTGTTTCCAGTGGAACTGGGTAATTTTAATAGCCATTGCTGAACATCAGAATATGAAAGACAAGACTGAGGGAAAGATGATTATACTTAAGTTTTTTTTCTCTTTGAATCTTATACCTAACTTTTGAAATCCAGACACTTCTCAGAAGATGGTGACATGGTGTCACAAACCTCACTGCACATTTTTAAAAGAAACCTTACTGCCTGCCTACAGAAGGATGCCAAGGTTTCATCACTGTTATCACTTCTCATCCTTTCCACTCATTTCTGCTTCACCGCTAAGGGATGTGGTGAGTAAATTAGTTCCATTTTTAAAGGCAGACCATGTCATTTTTCTTGACTGTATATTTCCTTTTTGTGATAGCACTATCAATTTGAGGGCCAATACTGAAATCAGAAAAATACAGAGAATCCCTCTTTATTGAAGTCACTGAAGTCATAGAGATGTATAATCAGAATCAAACCCATTAAATATAGAAGATCAAACTGTGTTTTCGCTCTGTGTCTTCTAAATACAAGGTATCAGATGGAGGATTCGGAGTGTCTAAAGAAATGCTCTGGTTCAAATGCAACCTTGACAGAAAGAAAAATCCACTGAGTTTATGGAATACAAAAGGTCAGCTTTGCCATCAGTGTGGTTTCCAACCTTCTGTTTACAAAACCCCAGGGCTCACCTAACTATTTTCAAGGGATTCACAAAACCTGCAAATGATCACTTAGGAAAGCATGTAATGTCTGGGGAGAAGGTATGGAAGGGTTGGTACAATGTAAAACAGGTCAACAGTTACTGATTGATTCCATAACATCATTTTTTCCACAATTTATGTAAAAGTAGCAGCTATAAGCAACAACTATATATAAAAAATATTATATTTACATATTCTTAATGACTTATATATATTATACATTGAGTTATATATATATTTATTCTGCTATTGCTTTTTCCTTTGAGAAGGAGGCATGTTCTTAACCCATTGGAAAGCAGTGTGGCAGTCATTCAGAGCAAGATCAATTCAGGATTATTACAGTACATAGCTACTAGCAATTCAGCAGTTTGATATTATAAAGCCATGTAGAGTTAAATTAATCCTTAGCCTGGAAAAAAATGTTCAGTACAGTCACGAGCTGTAGCTTGGAGTTGTTGCCAAATCCTATTCCCCAAAATGCTATTCCCTCCAACTTCAGTGATTCCATGTGACTTTCTTCCAGA
Source organism: Agapornis roseicollis (assembly GCA_002631895.1). NCBI lineage: Eukaryota > Metazoa > Chordata > Aves > Psittaciformes > Psittacidae > Agapornis > Agapornis roseicollis. The sequence continues at coordinate 41,140 of NDXB01003786.1, read as the reverse complement.
TTCACTCAGCCATATAAGGAATCAACAGCAAATTTTCAGATCTGATCCAGTTTATAGTTCAGTCATAACATGGTCAACAAACTTACTGCCAGAGGCCAATACAGAAGCAGAGATCTCCTTCCTCATTTCTATCAAAGAAATACAGCATGAAGATATTTCCTACTGCAATGCTATCAGGTTGGACATCATCAGAAGCAGCTTTTATATGACTGTGGCATATACTGGAAGCTGTGTGTAGAGAAACAGCCAAAAAAAAAAAAGAGACATAATTTCAAACCTTAACATAGGGCATAAAAGCACTTCTCTGTGTGGCATTGTCCTGTTCTGTTTTGTTTTTCAATAAATATTTCTCAAGAGCTACGCATAAACTTTCCACCACAAATGGAAATTAGCTTTTTTGAAACTAAATCCATTATTTTATTCTCCATAATGAAGCTGGTACCAAATAGGTATGACTGGATCAAAGCCTGTCATATGAATAAAAACCGCAATATAAAGACATCCACCAAGAAGCTACACAGGCCAGAAAACTACAATTAGTTTCAGTACAAACCTCCATCACACTTTTTCATATCATTTCAATTGTATTTCCTTGCAGATAAGCGGGTCCACTAAAAAGTAAATGTAATGCTGTCTGACTCTGCTTTCCTGAGTGACAACTTTATGCCAGTGACCAAAAATTGAATAAACCCTCCAACCCCCTTCAAATACTGATGATTCAAGTCATTTTTGATGCAATCAATGCTTTTCATGCTGTCAAATGTAATGACATCATAGCTACAGTGATGATACTTGCTGATGGGTGATGCAGGATTTGATTTGCCAAGGTAGGCATATTCCTACCACACACCAGCCTGCAATCAAAATGGGCAATATGAGAAAATTCCAGTAAGCTTTCTAAATCACACACGCAACAAGCAACAGCAGACAAAGGACAAACACAGTGAAACTGTTCACAAACCCAGTATAAGCCCGCAGTCAAATCTGCAATACATACTGCTGCTGAATACTTCAATAGCGGGTTGCCATCCAAACCTGAAAAATGCATAAATGGCAAAATCCTTCTACACTGATAATATCAACTGAGTCCATACATACATGAATCCCCAGTTAAGTAATTTCTCACTCTCACTGGACCTTATGCAGGGGAGCCAAATTTTATCTCTGTGCACTTTACATACCTGTTTGCAAAAGGTGTTGAAATCTGACAAGCTCAAAATTTAAAACAATCTGAATTGCACCTGTTCCTCATGTTTGATTATGACTGTCATTACATTGCCGAGAAATTTAGTTTTAAAAGAGCATAAGTAATGCCAGTTAGAATAATTGCAAAGGTATTAGCAAGGCCACAGAAAACTTCTGATGAGTAAAAAACTACTGATACTGACAAAATGGTTATGTTTGTAAGCCAAATTTAGGCTTTGCATCTTGTATAATCCTGCACATAGCTAGCCAATCAGCGTGTAAAATGACATGTGACAACCTGTAAGGCAGCGTGTGAGTGATTACTGTGACATACCAGGGTAAAGGCCAGGAAAATGTAGGATTTTTGGAAGTGTTACATATTCCTTAAGTCTGAGCTGTCAAACTTCTTAGTCCTTGGCAACGTTATTTTTTTTTTTTAAGCCTCAAGGATGGATGTTCTATCAGGTATATATTTTGTTCATTAGAATACTTTCATACAGTTCCCCTTTTCAAAAGTATTAGGCAAAAATTGTGCTGTAGTACACCTGAAAATGCAACTGGTTATCATTCAGCAACATCTTTTTCAGAGCACTGTGTGGCTGTGGTTATTGACTTATACAGTCAATACTAAGGAGAAAGGCTTTCCTTGAACTATTACCAAATACTTTTCTAAGTGTCAGAACAATATTAAATGTAACTTGAGAGGAATCGCATTTAGTGGGTTACCTGTTTAAATAGTGGGTTTTATGTATTTTCATTCCTTCTATAAGACACGGAGCTTTAATTATAAAGCAAACATTGGCTGCTTGCCACAGTATTTGAAATAAATGTAAAGAATAAACTGTTGGGGAATTTCAGCAAAACAGCAAGAAGTTCTAATTAAGGCAAACTAATCAAAATTACTAATCTTGTCTTGTTACCAGTAGTGTCTTCCCAGTGTAGATAAGACTGTAAAGTCAGTCGTCTCATAGGTGTGCACCTAAAGGACAGCGATCAACCAGCACAAGGTATAACAAGGGAATTATTTTTTTTGTTCACCAGAGCATGATTAAATATTGAAGTAGGGGTTCAGAGCAGCTGAGGAATCTCCATCCTTGCATATATTCAAAGCTCATCTGGACAAGGTCTTGAGCAACCTGACCTAGTTGAACTGCTTTGAGCAACGTGTTGGACTAGGGAACCTCAGAAGTTTCTTTCAACCTTGATTATTCTTCCATACTATGATTCTGAACATAGTTGGGAATAGGAATACAGAGAAAGAATAAGCTGATTCCTTTATTCCCTCTTCCCAGTAGACACCTGAAACTACTCCATAGAAATGGATTACTTTCTTCTATAATAAATTTAAGTTGCAAAACTATTTTCTACCCCAAATACTTTTGTAAAATGTACATATGTGAGAATGGGTAGATAAAAGGGACAGAACAAAGTAGCACTGAAGCAAGACTGCTTACACAAGACTGCAGCTCCCACTGAAGTGAAGTCAATGGACAGAAATGGGAAAAAAAAATTCTGTGAGGAAAAAAGTCTGGTAGTTTCCTGATGAGAGCAGATTGGTAGTATAAAGAAAACAGTTATATGATTGCTGATAATAAAAGAGAAAGCCTTTTTAGATTAGTTTTTATACATGAAAAAAATTAGTCCTCCTCTTATACAGACAGGTATGAGAGATGAACAAAAGCGTCTGAGAAACACCAACATTTTGAACTAGATTTTCAGTGTGAATTGGAACACTGTTGTCCTGATCAAGCCTTCCTAAAGACCAGCCTTGAAATATCATCAATTGCCTATGAGTAGAGAAGTGCTGCTCAGGAGTTTAAAAGCCCCATTCTTTCAAAATGGGATCCAAAATCACGTACATCTTCTAGAAATATGTTAGGTGCTCCTGAAAGACAGAGAAGTAATACTTCTAGCACTACTGCTCATACTTACTTGGATGATTTTTTTTAAAAAAAAACCCACCTGATTTGAAGAGCTAGACTCTCTCAAATTTAATAATGACAATAATAATAAGAAATACAAATATAGTGAAAGCTGATAAGGCTTTTTTAGCCCAAAAGCTACCACTCAGAAATAGATCTAGACCTCTCTGCAGAGCCTCCTGTTTCAGCTGATTAAACATTTCTATAGTTGCTGCTAAAATCATTAGATTTTCTAGTGTGTTGTCATCTGGGAGGATAGCATTATTTAAGGGGATGTGAGTCTAAGGATTCTTGTGGTTCACGAACCTTAGCATAAATTACAAGCCAAAGCTACCATTCTTATTGTTCCATCTAATATTTTCTTGCTAGTCCCAAATAAATACTCAAAACTCTCAAAACACTCAAAAATATCCTGATACAGACACAAAACCAAATATGTGCTGCAAACACAGTACAAAGGAAAAAAGTTAAAACCCACCTCTGATAAAATATATTCCTTGAGGATAACACTGTCTTTCCAAAGATGAAGGGAGAAGTATAGTACCTGTTGACCTGGGGAGTGACTGGAAAAAGTAAATGAAAAGAGAAGGTAGCTTTAGCTTCATTTAAAAAACAGTGTTCTACCTTTGCTATTTCTGGCATGGACAAATAAGGACTTACACCTTCTCGAAACAACATAATGGAGACTTAGCTCCAGTCAACAACCCATGAGAGATCTTTCTAAAATAAAGACTAAAAATATGGGGATTTTTAGCTTAGTTTTCCTGGGACCTTCCCCCATTTTATCTTCCAGTAATTTCTTCTTTTCCCTCCCCTCCTCTCATTTGTCAGCAGACTAGAATGAATATAAGAATTAAATATTATTTGCAGGTATGATGAAAACAGAAATAATGCCGTTCCTTTCTACAGATATGAAGCCTTCCCTATACCTCCATTAAAAATTTTGAAAAAAAGAAAAAATCAGTATCTAACGCAAATAAATGAGCTGGCAGACCATATGGTCCTCATAAGAGCAGGTGGCAGAATAAAACAAACACCTTCCGCATTAAAGTAACTCTAGCACCCTAACTGGATTACGTTTCTCATAAAGGTAATGTTTGCTTGGTGCTTAAAGAATCACCGTTCACACACTCCAAGTAAAGAATGCCGGTCTGTCTGCTATATCTACTCAGCAATAGGCCTCAGCTCATTTGTGATACAGGCACATGAAATAACTCTCAGTATAAAAAGAAAGCAACTTTCAGCCCCAGATGAAATAATATAGCTTAATCCATATACTGTACCATGTAGAATCTAGCTGAGAACAAAGAAAGAGTAGCCATGGAATTGATTTTCTCCTGCTGTTGCTTCTTCAATGCTATCATCTTTTTAGTGAGTTTTGTTAACACCTCTGAAGACCTGAGCAGCACATTCCTTTTCCAGCGAGACCTCTTCAGAAATCAGTAACACCTATTCAAAGGATTTCTAGCATGATTCTGGAAAACCCTTTTTTGCTTAACTTGCATAACTTGTTAAAGAAACTGTACAGCATTATTTTTACCAGTGCTTTTCTAGGATTTTTTTTTAATATAAGTCAATGAAGGGATAGTACTACAAGTAGCACACAGTAGCAGCCTTCCAGTATCTGAAGGGGGCCTATAGGGATGATGGGGAGGGACTCTTCATTAGGGGCTGTAGTGACAGGACAAGGGGTAATGTGTTAAAACTTAAACAGGGGAGGTTTAGATTGGATATAAGGAAGAAATTCTTTCCTGTTAGTGTGGTGAGATGCTGGAATGGGTTGCCCAAGGAAGTTGTGAGTGTTCCATCCCTGGGGGTGTTCAAGGCCAGGTTGGATGAAGCCTTGTGTGGCATGGTGCAGTGTGAGGTGTCCCTGCTTATGGCATGGGGGTTGGAACTAGATGTTCTTAAGGTCCTTTCCAACCCTAACTATTCTATGATTCTATGATGAACTGATGGAAGATTTTAAGATACTTTTAAGAATGACAAAAAGTGAGGAAAATTCTTGTCTCTCTGGCTTTGGGAAAGGTATTGCTACATAAAGGCAGAATACTACTACATATGACTTGGGAGTACTGGATTCTTTATTATTTTAAGCTCACTGTTGCTGTAACCAGAGAACACTATTATTTCTGGTCAACAGCTGTCATCAGCAAATTCTCAGTTTGATGTAACAGGAAGTGATTAATCTGGTAATAAAACATTTAATAATTTGCTCTACTGAAAGATGAAACATGACCCAAGCACAACAAAGTCACGGTTAAGCCCCAGTTAGAGAATGTAAATCTTCTTTACTTCACAGGTCCTTCTTCAGCATTGTGAAATTTCTTCCCCAGCCCAGAGTTGTTAATCTTCTGCCCTCCTCTGACTGCTGATAATACATACAGCAAATGCTATTTAATGTTCACTGTGCAATTGAACAATTCCAATACTTAGAGAACAGTAGTTGTGTTTTTAGATTACCTTTCAGATACATTCAGGTGACACTGCAAAACACAAGCACAGAGGTAGGTGAAATTTGCTTACTGCTCTGAAGACAAGTGATCAAGTGCTGATTTGGGGCACACAAACCACATGATAGCCATTATGGACTATCTCAGAGTGCTGGACAGGTGAATCTGAACAAAATTCTTCCCTTTTTCCTTCGAACTCTTTCCTCCAGCAATCAAACACAACCAGGGTGTTCAGAGAGATCCATTTGTGAAAGCAAAGTACTAAATAACCTGACAGGAAAACCTTTGGACAAAACCAAATTTAAGATTACCCTATCCTAGTAGCATTATGATCTCTACTTTTAAGATTCAGACAGCATGAGAGCATCCTAAGTTTTCCATAGTCTTGAGATGGAGCTGCCCAAGTATTTCCATATATAAGTTTCTGAAAGAGAACTGGAAGATCATTTAACACAGAAAAAGCAAAACTTTATTATAACAGTTCCAGCATTTAATCTTTAAACAGAGAAACAATGTGACCATGAAAGACAGAACAGTAAAACTAATGATCTGTACACAACTCTATCTGCTTATTTTGTCCCTGTTTGAAGCCAAATAAGTGATTGGGCAAGATCTGCCTGATGGCCTTCAGTCCCAAGATATTTCTTCCTCCTACTGATGGGGTCAAACTCTGTTGGTCCCACATGAGCTGCAGGCTCCCAGCATGGAGATGTGATTTCCTTTACCTGCCACCTCTTCCATTTGAGCAGGATCAGTAGTTGGTGAACTCACTAAGGAAACCTAAGACTTTGCTCTCTCCCTTGAAGAATTTGCATGTAACTGGGAACCAAGCAGGGGAAAAAAACTCACCACTGCGCAAAAAAACCCCAACTGTAGCCATTGACAATCATCTCAAGATTATGTAGCAAGCATTCAGTTTAGAAAACCAAACTACCATTACAAAATATTAAAGAAAAATCTTTCTTTGGAGAAAAAATTTTTTCAGGGAATGACAGTCAGAGAAGGAAGTATGTATGTGCTTCTGAAAGTAGTTTCTTACACACAGTGGTAATAGTAATTTAACTTTTCCATCTTTATTGTTCCTCCCTCATCGCATTCGTTAAATTTTACTGATAGAACTAATCATTAATTCACTTCTGATCATTATCTTGAAACTATTTTAATGCAGAAAAATATCCCTCCAGGGAACTGAAAAGCACATTTTTTTCTAGAACTTCTCTAGTTCTGAGAAAAGTAATAAGGATAACTCAGAGAGACCACTATCTTGAAATGTTAAAATAAAAAATTAAGAGGCTGAATTCAGAAATAGACAATATATTGATCTTTGTTCAAGCATTAGCATCCAGGGAACTATAGCATATGAGAGTAAATCATCATCAATTCTTCTGAATTCTTAAAGAAGAAAGAATTACTAATATTCTTTGCTACAGAATTATTTTTAATGACATTTAACATTTTGAGACTATCCTCACATGCATTAATTCCAAAGCACTAAAACTTCATAGTACAAAACAGTGGAAGGTGAAAATTAAAAGTTGAGAATTAGACATATAAAAAGTACTGAGCAACTACTCCACTCTTCCTTGTCACTCAGCATATGTTAACAAAACTTGCTGGCTACAGTTGTTACTGTCCGATAAAAAGACTGCACAGACACAGACATGCATTTTTTAATCTCCCTATATTCCTGTAGTGGATGGAATAGAAGGGTTTGTGTAGAACAAGATGGCAGGAAATAATATTATGAAGATGCTTTTAAGGAGAAAGAAGAGTGGAGTAATTGCAATTTGTTCCTTAATACTTGCACTTGCCTTCACAAAGGAAATCTTTAGAATTCGGTATGTGTCATGTTTGGTGGTGTTGAAAAGGAATGAACGGCAGTAGTATGTGACTAATATATCTGACATGGCTGGGGCTTCGATCAAAACTAAACTACTGGGTACAACACTTTGAAATATTCTGTATATATCCAAGAGACTTCACTCATTTGTTTCATTACCTTGTCAACAAAAAGCAAGAGAGTGAAAGGAGCATAAATAAGTAAGAGAACAAACCATGCAAATATCACATCAGGGAAATGCACACATCTAATCAGTAAATGAAGGCTACTTATCTAAATTCACATGCAATCAACCGTAGTCACACTGACGTTCTTTTTTTTTTGCACAATTTTGGTTTAGGGTGCTTTTTCACAATAAAGTTGGAACAAGATACTTAATAAAAATTCTCATTATCCTAATTTTTTTCTTGTTTGCTACAGAAAAGAGCAGCAGGATATAGCCAATATACTGTAGTTCTGTTCTTTACAGCCAACATTACTTAAAACTACCAGTTAGAGCTATGAAAACATGTGGACTTATAGACTCACTGGCTCTCAAGAAAAGCAGAGCAGAGCGATCCAATCTCCTCTGAGATAACATGATACAAAATAGGTTCTAAAATGAGCTCAAGAGATCAAGTTTATCTCCCAGTATCAGAAAGAGGGCTGGAACCTCTGCGTTGAAACTGCTAGTGATGTACATTTATCCAACTTCTTCTTAAAGGCCTTGGGGAATAGAAATACAGCAAATGTCACCAGAAACCTATTCCCAACGTATTTCTGTGCTTCAGTAATCTTATTACTAGAAAGTACCTATTCTCTAAATCCACCTTGCTGCTTTGCTTCTAACCGTTTATGTACAGCTACTATGCAGTTTCCACTCTGTCCCACACTGTTTTTACAGATGCTGCATTTCCTTAGCTTGCTTATGAGAATGCACCAGGAAACAGGTGTCAGAGCTTTCATTAAAGCGAAGCTACAGCATCTTAAATCTACTGTTTCTTCTGCAGCCACAAGGTCTATTAACTTGTCACTGTCAGTTTGACAAGGTCTTTTTTTTGACAAATCCAAGTTGTCTGCTACTTACAACTGCATTATTTTTTAGTGCTTGCAAGGCCTGAACATTTGTTCCACTATTTTTCTGCAAATGGAAGTCAGGCTGGCTACTCTGTCCTGTTGTCCTGGTTTTGGATTGCATAGAGTTAATTTTCATAGTAGCTGGTGTGGGGCTATGTTTTGGATTTGTGCTGAAAATTGTTGATAAATCAGGGATGTTTTAATTACTGCTGAGCAGTGCTTAAACAGAATCAAGGCCTCTTCTGGTTCTCATCCCACTTTACCAGTGAGTAGGCTGGGGGTGCATAAGAAGTTGGGAGGGGACAAAGATGGGACAACTGACCCCAGCTGACCCAAGGGATGTTCCAGACCATATGTCGTCATGCTCAGCATATAAAACTAGGGAAACAAGAAGGAAAGGGGGACATCTGGAGTGATGGCATTTTTTTTCCCAAGTAACCATTACACATGATGGATCCCTACTTTCCTGGAAATAACTGAATACCTGCCTGCTCATAGGAAGTAGGGAACATAATCTTTATTTGCTTTGCTTGTGTGTGTGGCTTTTGCTTTCCCTATTAAACCATGTTTACCTCACTTCGTCTCCACCATCCCACTGGGGGGGAGGGCTTGGCATTTTTTTCTCTTCTTTTTTCTTCTCCTTTTCCTGTGCTAGAGTTCATGCTGACATTCTTCTCCCTTAAGAGCTTAATTCTAAAATATGGAAACAAAAATCAACAAAAGCAAAATAACAAAACCTAAAAATAGCTGCAAATTCCAGCTAACTCCATTTTCTCCAAATAATTCTTTTTTAAAGTGTATGCCAGCAAGTACCCCTTGTAAAGGGCCTACTATGCAAGCCATCTGGATTAATAGCTAAACTACATTAAGCTGCAAGATAGCACATCTCTAAGATGCCATCTTATGAGGGAAGATGCATTTCTTTCTGCATTTATGTCAACATCCATCATAGACTGCAACATGCCATTAGCTCCAATTATACACAACAAACAGAAATACAACATTTTATAATCTATTAGTTCTCTCTGAACACTTATCACAGCTAAAAGACTTTCTGATAATGACACATCAAACTTAAGCATCAGCCATACTAAATCCTACATTTTAACTCAAACAGCATTTTACATCATATGGTCCTAGAGTAGGCTTGAGCAGAAAAAAAATCTGCAGTGTCACTAAAAGGGATTTACCATTAGCAGCAATGATTTGGTTTCAAGAACCCATAAGTCACTTGAAATACACATTTATATACACAGACAATCAAAGACTTTTCTACCTCCATTGTTTGCATTAAAGTGACAGTACCAGACAGCTAAGAAATAGAGAGATTGACAGTAGAGAAGAATGGCCTTTTGTTACAAATTACTGACTAGCAAAATTACTGCTTCCTATTAGGGTGTTTTACAGCTTTAAGTCAATTCATATTATTTCCACTGATGAGTGCATCATCGCAACTGAACATGTTTAAATCACAGTGTTTAAAAATAACTTGTAAAGAAGGCAGAAAAAAAAAAGTGGTGTTTGTTGTTGAGGTTTTATAATGATTGTTTCCTGACAGATACAAGCCTATACAACTCTCAGAAAGGTATTTAACTTGGAGTTTAAGTCAAGAAGTATGAAAATGGCTACCCTGTAAGTAGGGAGTTAGCCACAAAGAAAAAGTGAACACTGTCTTTCCCTGTTTTCAAGTATCCTGTATGCTCTTGCAGGTGTCTAGACTCCTGCTTATGGGAACGTCTAAAATTTTCTCTAACCTTTTAGAGGAAGGACTTCAAAGCAACGAACTGCCTTAGTTTGGTTTTTTTTTTAGTTATTTTTGTTGTTGTTTTTTGTTTTGTTTTTATTTTTAGTTTTGGTTTTGTGTTTGGTTTTGGTTTTTTTT
>NDXB01003786.1:0-16345 GCA_002631895.1 Agapornis roseicollis | reverse complement strand
TTTTTTTGGGTGTTGTTTTTTTGTTTTTTTGTTTTGGGGGGGGGTAGAGGAGGGAAGGGGGAGACACAAAACAAACAAAAAAATCCACCACAAATTAAAACCAGAGACTATTTGAAGCTCTATTAAATTTATTTCCCAGAAAAGGTATTTTTTCAACCTTTTAACGAGCCTTTTTCAACCTTTTAAAGAGCAAGCTGTCATTTCCAGGTGTGTCACCTACCCAATTAGTACTCCTCAAGCATGGACTTTTTATATTAAATTACTTAAAAGGGCAGTTTGCCTTGTCTTTACAGATGGAGTATATATTTTGCAGTTTGCTTATCAATTAAAGTGACCTTCACATTGAGTCATGTTCTTGACATACCTCTCCCCCATACAGTGAACACTGCAGCACAGGCATTTCAGCTCCCTTCTTATACATTTACTTCTTTAAGTCCTACTGCAGTAGGACTTGAAGGCAGCTGCCTTTTAACCACATAAAAACTATAAACTTATAAAAGTGCATATAACCTGTAAACATCATGGTATGCATATGATATTGTCTCAGCAGCACATGGCCTTAGCAATAAATTATGGAGATTTTGAAACAGGCTTGGTAAATTGCCTGCGCAAACCCACTTCCATTTAATTTCAGTTTCTGCCTTTTAAATCTATTTTCAAATGTTCAATACTGTCCAAATATATTGAGGGATTTTGTTAAAAGGATGAGGGTTGCAGTATGGTATAGTCCAAGAAAATAACTAACACTGAATTAAACAAAAGATACAAGACAGCAAACGTGAAACATGCATGACACTTACTAGAAGTCTCTGTATTGAATGCTTTCACAACTTTCTCTGACAGTGGATCGTCTTTTCTCTGACATTGCAGTATTGCAAGATCAAAACTGTGTCGACATAACCTACTCATAACACATAAACTAGCACCATACTTTCAGAATCCTGACAGGACAGATTATGACATAGAACTGTTCAAAATAACACAATTTATCAATAAAAAAATACCCACTATATTCCTTCTAGAGATAAAACACCATGTATGAAAGTATGGCAAGAGGAATAATTAAAAAAAATAGAAACAAACAAACAAAAAAGCTGTTTAAGACAAAAGTACTTAAAAGGTTTGGGTGTCACAACAAGACAACTTAGTTTCATTAATCTGGAGACCATATACGTTTGGAAACAAGGTTCCTCTGAGAGTTGCTACAGTTGTGTGCTACAGCCAACATGAATTAGGTCAAGCACCAGAAGCCACAGTGTATTTGTGAGACAACAGCCTGGTTGCAAGAGACAGTTTTTTCCAAAGCCTAAACCTCTAGTCTAAAAGCAAGGCAGTTCCCAAAGATGCAGCCCTCCATCAATGTCTGCTTGGTGGGCCAGATAACTCTGATTCACCTACCAGTTTTACTCTAGACCCAGAAGAGTTTATGCAGTTGGCTCTAATCCTTCAGCTGCTTCCTGATGCCAGTGAGATAAGGCTTCAAAGGCTACTTTCCTACGATCTTGCCAAACACAAAGCATGAAGGCAGACTGGGGTGGTGGGAAGAGATGGAAACATTCATCATGCCTCAGATCTTTTGTGAGGAAAGCGGGCAGGTAAACTACTGGGAATTACCTTCCTCAGTTAATTCCTCTTCTGAAACACCCTGCTAGGCTTCTTTTAAAGAGTTACTCTGTTTCACAGAAGTCAGAGTATTAGAGAGAGAAAGGAAAAAGACACTGACACAAAGAATACAGAAATGCAGAAGAGCAACATTCAAGACACAAAATTAACTGAGTGATTTTAACCGGGGAGGTGAGTTAGATGGAGAAAGACTCCTTTAAAGGAAATAGGGCTCTTCTTGAGGAATATCTAGCACAAGCCTGTACCCATCCCTGTTTGGACATGCCATGAAACACTGGCACTCTGAAACATGAGGGAATTTTCAAGTGTGCCAGCAGAAAACAGATTTGCTATTTTGGCTTACTGAATAGCTTCTAACAGGCTAGACAGACCATTATCCTCTTTAGCAAAGCCAGTCAAATTAATTTTGGAAACAACATATTCCTCAGACAAAGCACTTAGTGCATGGTATTTTGCTATTTAAAATACATGTATGCTTAATTAAGATTTTAATTAATATACTTTGGCCAATCTTCAAGAAATGCTGAATATTTTTATCAAGCATTGCAATTAAAATTCCATCTGTGTGGCTGGTTAGATGACATGCCATCCATTTCTACTCCTTGCTGACTGACAGAAGTAGTTTCAGAAGAGACTTGTCAATCAGACAAACGTGTTTAGAAAATGGTAGTACCCTCTTTGGTTGGCACCCTGCCCTTTCAGCCCATTCACTAGATGTTCAGAATCTATTGCTTGGAGGTTTTCCTTCAGCTCAGATGCTAACACAAAAGTAAGCAGGTATTTGTTGGCAGTTTCCATAGTGATGGTAGGCAAGGAACTACTTGTGAGTGACAGCACAGCGCTTGACATAATGTTGCCTTTTTAGCTTGCTAACAAATATCTGATTAAACATTCATGTTCCAACAGACATTCAATCCATATGGATAACTGATTTCATAAACACTTAACCCAAATCCTGGTTCATTATGTGGGTGAGGTAAGAGTGAGGTGGTGGGAAAAGAACCTGTCACAGCACAGCTTTGCTGCAACAAGGCATAAATCTTATTTGGAAACCAAATGAACAGCAGGAATCTAGCTCCTGTATCTGCACACACTACTTGAGTAGTATGCACATGCATAAGCACACAAAAGGGTGTTGAAATCACCATGTGTCAAAAGGCCAAATGCCTCTTGGAAAGGGTCATAACAATTTCTTTGAATTTAGAGGGACTCCTGGTCCTGCAGTGATCTCCTGCTCCACAACAGAGAAAATCATCTCTGCTGAAGGCTGAAACACAGAGTGCAGAACAGGTGCCACTTTTCCACTTCAAACATCTCAGACAATGTTGTCCTCCCTCCTCTTTACTCTCACACAAACACTTCCACTGCCCTGCTGCCCTTCCAGGAATTACATAGCTCTCTCCTGCTAAATCACTGTGCACTGCTGGGAGAGAAACAAAAGCTTTGGTGGGGGAAATGGAATGATGAATATGGGCTGCTGACCACCCTCTGCCTCCCAGGCTTGAACAAGTTTGCCAGAGATGTGCTTCTGAGGAACACACAGTTGCACATGAAAGCTGGGACACAGTAAGAATGTACAGCACTGTGGAAAAAGGCCAGGAGCAGCTGCACACAGAGGACACAAAACAAGTTCTGAGATACTAACTTTGGTCCCATCATGACTTCAGGGATTTTCTTGTTGTTGTTGTTGCTGGGGAGTTTTGTTGCTTGGCTTTACTTTTAGAATCTCATGTTATTGATGTATTACCCTTTTCTAGGAGGGACTGCACAGGCTCCCTAGAGAGGCAGCCTAATGGCTGAATTGAGACCTTTGTTAAGTCACTGAACATGCTCTATTGGTATACAAAAAATGTTCTCTGCCCTCTTCCACAGTAACAATAAAACATACATGTTACCAACTTATTTCTAACCCTAAAAGAGAATTTTAAGTCACAACCAAGAATAGTAGGATCTGTTCCAGGACAAAGGCACATTATCAAGGTCTGGGAGCTGGGAGACCCATAGAAAATTTCATCTCATTTTCTTTATCTTTTAATTTCATCTTTATCTTGTTTTAAACATTCCTTTTGTGGTTGCCTGCTAGAGGTCATGATAGTAACCATCAGCTAGTGACATTGTGATGATATATAGGGCTACTAAATCACAAGTGTGGAACCTCTCTCACTAGTACCCTGTTAGTGTTAGGCTGCTTATTGCATTAGCAGAGTATCATCACTCTGGTCATGAATTAGTGTGAAACACCAGCTGAAAGGTGTTTGATGAACAGCTCTCAACCTCAGCAGCAGGAGAAACAAATGCTGCCAACACAGCTCACATAAATATTCATACAACAATTAGCATCACAAATTAGCGGGGTGCTTTGTTTGCTGTTTTAAAATCAATGTTTACTGAAGTCAGCTTCCATGACTGTCAGTGGTCATTCACAGCCCCTGTGAAGCTTTAGAACAGCTTTTGTATCGCGCTGTCAATACACAATAGTTGCTCATTTTCACTTGGGCCTATGCCAGACTAGACCCAGCACCGAGGTAGACTAAGTCATTCTACCACCTCTAGTCTAACAACAGTTTACAGGAATTCATGCATACAATTTACATTAGCTATAGAAGGACTCACAGCTGCCAAACATATTGAAAAATCTGTGACAGCCCTTCATCTAGATGACTGTAGGGTAGAACTTCAAAACGCATGTTTTCCCCCCTTCATATTGAATTCTTTTGTTCTGGATGGAGGTTGGCTTTAAAATGTTTTATCATGCAAATGCCTGGTGTTATCAGTTACAAACCTAAACTTCTCTCCAGATTGTCTTTATAAATAGACAAACAGAAGGATTTTGTCGGCTTATATATGAAATCACATAACTCTGCCACTTATTTTCAGAAAGGTTATAATTGAATTAATTTGATACCGTTTGTTCAAGAACACCAAATACGTTACAATCCCTCACCAATTAAAACTCCTATATTTTAAAATAAAAATATGAAGTCAGAAATTGAATGCCTTAGAGACATGGCTCAAACCATGGTCAGGTTTAGCCACCAGGAGCTACACAAAGTCACAAAATTATTAAAAAACATATTTAGCAGCTTTTATCCTTCTGGAGATATTATAACATGTACAGATATTTTAAAAGTTGAACTTCAGCCACTTCAGTAACTCTGATAGAACACTAATTAACTCAGATAAAATTATGCTTACATTTCTGCTCTACACATATTAAACAAACAGAAAAAAAAAATGTGTATTTTTTCTGCTGTGTGTTTCTGCCTCAACATTACCTTAAAGATATGAAAACATTGCAGAAAGTTGCTGACTCTGAGCCCAGCTCTATATACATGTCCTGCCTACAATTGTCACTGCCAGTTACATATCCTGGTTTCCACAAGTGCCATTTCTTACTGGTGCTTAGGAAGGTTTTTGTACCTGCGAGATTACTGTGATGGCAGCTGACCCTTTGTTCCCCTTGAACATTTTTTTCCCTGAAGGTCAGAGACTCCATTTGAAGAATTTCTCATGAAAAGACATCTGAAGAAACAACAATTCTGGGCACTCCAGACATGCAACTCTTCAGACTTCTCGCTGACAGCTAGTATTAAAATCCTGAGCTGACTCTCTTGTGTCAGGCAATTGACAGGCAAGGCAGGCCCAACAACCAGTGCAAGGAGAAAGAAGCAGTTCTTGAAAACATTAAAAATTGCAGAAAACTCTCAAGAGATTCTGACTATCAATCAACAAACAAACAAACAAACAAAAAGTTTCAGACAGGTCTCAGGCCTGCTAACACAAACATGTGAAAAATGTCAGCAATCTGCTAACCCATCATCTGTCAACAAACATGAGGGACAGAACCAGGAAGTGGAAATGAAGGTGAATTTCACAAGACAGTAATTTGGCAAGTGGAATATGACTTAAATTGTGATGAATACCTACATCTGCTTCTGCCCTCTTCCTTTCTTGTATTTAGTCACCAATCACAGTATGAATGTTTATGCTTGTCATTCTCTTGAACCATCTTATGAATGAATGATCAGAATCACAGCAATGAAATACTTGTCTACTTTCTTCTGCACAAGATACACCATCTTTGTAATCCTTACTCACAGAAATAATGAGGCATTTCTGCCTAGATATATATTAAAACTTCACTTCTTATAAGCAAATTAAGGTTTTTTTTCCAAGCACTTAGATTAGAAAAGTTGAGAGCAAGATACAAAAAAAAAGACATAAAACTGGCCAGACCAACAGACACACAAATATCCCAAGAACACAAAGATGATAAATGCCCGCTCTGAGAGGTGACAGTATTTATATTCTGCTACTGTGCAAGTAAACTGAGAAACTCAGTACAGTCCTTCCAATAGGACTGCAGTGCATGACATTTTGCTTTCAAATAAATCAATGTGTGAAGAAAAAAAAGATACCAAGCAACGTGGGAAGTTCATGGATATGCAATTCAATAGTACTTTTAAGCCAATTTAATGGCTAACTGCTGATGAAGAAACATCCCTACTACTGCCCCCTTTCCAGCAGCTACAAATGCACCCTCCTGCATGTTCATCTGAGCAGCCACTTCCACGTTTTCCCAGAGACCAACTTCTGTAAGCCAACTCAACAGAAACGTAAATATGTCAAAAATTACCTTGGTCAGCTTTCTGGAAATTTAAGCATGAGCCAGTGAAAGCTAAAATATTGAGAAACATGTCCAGGATGAAATCTGGACAGCCTGCTCAATGGCAACTGTAGTGGTTCCTCAAGGTATACCGAAAGGAAGCAATGCATCTGAGACCATCTTACACTGTGAGATGTGTTCCTTCACAGTTGGAGTTATTTTTTCTAGTGCTTTTATTTTCCTTGTTGTTTTACAAGAAACAGCTTATTCCTACCAGTTCAGCACAATTCCAACAGAGACACCCTAGTAATCCCACATGTGACCAGAAACTTCATACTATTTTCACACTCAGTAAGGAGAAAACGAGCCTGAAAGTCAAAAGCTGATTGCTCAGTTCCACTGGATATATGGCAATCCTCATACAAAAGCTGCAAAACCCATCAGGATCTGCTTCGTCTTAACACTGAAAAAAAAGGCCACCATGTCAGCTCCCCTCTAGCACACCCAGGTCACAGCAAACCCATACAGTGATATCCCTGTGATCTGAAGATAAACAAAACCCCAACTTGGATATACCCCCACTTCCTAGGTTTCATATACAGCTTTGACTGCAAAATATCTCAGGAACTATCTATTAGGCCCTCTTTTTGAAAGTCAAATGTAGGTAACCAAGTTAATCTACTTTCACTGGGCCCCCAGCCAGAAAGCAACTCCATGGTCTGGCATTTGGTGTCTGCTGCTAAGAGATTTCCCTTGGCCAGCCTTCTGCCTTCTCTTTTTGTTCTCTAGACCTGCTGATCTCAATAAGTGCTGCCATCATTTTCCCCCAGCTGCTGCTGAAAACCCAGAGGACCGAATGTCCTCTTTGAGTTCATTCGTGAACTCTTTCACAATTTACATCACATGTGGAATGACTTTCTATACCAGCAATCAAGAGGTAACATGGGAATTTCCAACCGCACAGCTTTTGTGAAAGGAATTAATCAGCAGAGACCAAGAACTTCAGCAAGCAGAGAGCCAGCATCCAGACAAGAAGAGGACAGACCATTTTACAAACAGAATGCAAACTAATTCAGAAACAGATGTGCATGTGTGTGAGTGCACATGCTGAACAAGATGGGGAGAGATGTTAACAGCTTCTCCCAAAGCCACCAAAAAGAACTGTATTGATTCATATACCCTAAAATATACTTCTAACATAAAAATACAAATGTTCAGACCCTCAAGCAAGTAGTGGGCTGAAAGCTTCTGAAATGCTGTAGCTGTTCTGTTTACTTGGATAAACCTTTATATCTCCTCTATCAGTCGTTGTACAAGGCATTTATGAAGGAATTAACCAATAAAACAAACTCATACTAGTAATTTATTTCTGTATGTACAAGCAAGATAAAGTTTGTAAGTTGCCATCTGAATAAATAGCATAGGATTAGACAGAGAGATTAAAACAGAAAACAGAAAAATTGAGAGTGAAGGAAGTAGTTTGGGGAATTTATGAAAGAAGTAATTCTTTCCATCTTATTTAGACTAACTTCAACTATTACTACTTTCTTAGTAAACAAACTTCTATTGATACTATACCATAGTGACTGACATTAAAAATACCTTCTAGTACAGCACAAAGCTCATACTGCTGCCTCCAGCAGTGTCTACATATTACCAATGATGGAGGCTGCAGAAGCAGCAGCAGTTCATGCTTTCACCCTTCCCTTCCCAAACAGGGGACCCTAGCATCACAACTCAATCTTTCTTTCCACCATGCACCCCAAACTTGTGCTCCAGCTTCCTAGCTCATGTCTTCTCCTATTCTCTTAAGATATGACTCTGACTCCCCAGCATGAGATCCCAACCACAGCTCTTCAGACCTTCCTCTCTCCTCATTTCCTGCTCCTCTACTTCTACATCAAGACCTGAACTCATAACTGCTAATACTCACAATGGAAGCCACTGGTTGGTAGCAGTTTTGAGAAATCATTCTCAGAACAAGGTGTCTAAAGTAGGAACAGAGGTATTTTTGAAAATCAAGACTTAATTATGTTTACTCAGTAACTGGCACCAAAGCCTACACGAATGCAGCATGAGCCTTCATACAGCTCCAAGCACAATTCACCTCCACTGCTGAAGAGGACTTTTGGACACATGTATAACGTAAATTTGTTATTACTATTACTAATGCATTTAAATTGCCTTTTATACACTCAGAATTGGCTCAATAAAAATAAATTAAACATTAGCTTTTTTTCTTACAATTAGATTCTTATCTCATTGCTAATCATAGTCATTCTAGTGAATAGGGTTATTTGAATACTCTTAGTTGTGTCCTTGTATTGAAAGAGAGACAAGACAAAAAAATTCTGTTAGAACTGGGGAAGCCATACAAAACGTATAATTAAGCATTTCTCAACTGCTCACTATAAATAGAAGTAAAAGCAAAATCATGGGAGTTTACTTGAAACTGTTATCAAAACACAACAGTATTTTAATTAAAGACAAAAACTATCTGTGTGAAGACAGAGTTGAAGGAAACAACAGTATAACATATTAGGACTAAATGAAATAGAAGTAAATACATATATTTGCAGTGACTTTTTGAACATAACATTATATAAAGTTCTACAATCTCATTAATATATAGCTGCAAGAACTACTTTATTATTCCCAAGTAATTTTCTCTTCCACAAGAACTTCCTATTGGGTCATTGCATGAGAATTTAATTCTCTGGCTTTGTAAATGTAAGTTCTCATTATGTGCCTCACACTCACTGAGTATGCCATACAGGAACATCTGTGCGTAAGATGTGATAAACACATCAGTCCTCATACACAGGTGCAAACAAACAGCACCTGCACACTAATTCCACAGACACACCACTCTCCTGCTTTAGTCATTGCAAGCATTGTGTGCAAACAACAGTGCTGAATTTGTGCCATTAAAATCATTTTAGCACCTCTGGATTGCCATCTCATGCCTGACTGAGCAAAAGCAAATTTAGATGGCAGAGATAAAGCCAAATCATGAAAAATATTGGAAGTGTAACTTACTTTGTGTTTAAATCAACAAATTAAAGTTTTATCTGGTGGGGGGAAATCCGTTCTGTGAATCACTAGAGAAGTAAAAATTTTGACAGTGAATGCTGGTTGATGTAAATTAATGCAGTGCCATTATCTTCAACATCTGTAACATCTTAGGTATAAGCTGATATATTTTAAACAAAAAATGCACATTCCTGACTATTCACCAACAGCACACCAGAAAAAATAAATAAATAAATAAATGAAATATACCATAAGTTTGAAATGCTGGTTCCAGCTAGGAGCACGACTACTTGATGCTTAGCACTGTGTACAGCTTTCACAGCAAAGCTGGCTGGTCACTCATTTTTGTTGAAAGTCACCCTCACCAGCACAGTGTGTTAAACTGGTCTTGACAAAAAATCTCAAATACCTAGGGAGGAAACTTATTCTCCAACTACATTAGTAAAAAGGGGTAAAATAGGTGTTACATCACAAGTTAAGCTGACTAACTTGTCCAACATTATTTAGTTACAAAGTCAATATTTTTCAATCAATCTCCTATCAAAAGTTACATCTACTTCCCAAAGGTGGTCTGTTCCAAGACAAGCAATGCCACTTAAGCTAGCTTAATAAAGGAAAGGCATTTCAAATAGGGTCCTGCAGAGTTGCATATTGGCCCTACTTCCATTCTAACTTTTGCCAATGGCTTACATACTGCAAACACTTTGAAGTACAAGAACAGAATTCAAAATCATAGCTCAGGGAAGTGGTCTGAAATCACAGAGATTAAATTCAATTTAAAACAACCAAACCAAACCAAACCAAACCCCCAAACCTCTCAAGTGAATAATATAATGGGGGGAGGTTGTGCAGGGGCAGATGGACATTTGGAACAATGCCCAAATATGCTAAGGGCTAGACTGTGAATCTCAAAATAAGATACAGTCACTATACCACTAACAAAAGAAATGAAAAGGAACAACATGAAGTGATAAAGACAATTCTCAGGCTGTAATGCACTAACAGAAAGGCTAGGTACCTATTCACTTGCTCTACTAGGGCCTCAAGAAGCCATTTTAGAGCACCAGACTGCCACAATATTATAAACCAACTGGAGAAAGTCCAAAGGGACCATCTAGAAACACAAGATGATTAGAAAGCATGATTAATGATGACAAATTAGGATTTTAAGAGAAGACAAAAGATGACTACAACCCTCTTAAAATATTTGGGTTACAAGGATGCTAGTAATCAGTAGTCCTCTGTAATAACTATGCTAAGGACAGAGAAAAAGTCTCAGTGTGTTTATATATAAGCATGGAAAATCTTGTTAATCTTCTCAAGTGGTGAATCTCTCAATCCAGAAGGGTGGAGGGACTTCCTTTGCTGTAAGATTTTTTTTTAATAGAGAAACATAAACATCTTTATACGAAAAATCTAGGACATTGCTCCTCAATCACCAGTTTATAGACTTCTGGCATCTACACACATTTTTAATGTGTCTATGAGTAGCAATCAAGACAGTCAAGCCTGTAAGGAATGAATTCACTATAATGGAACATATTTCTGTAACAGGAAAATGTCTGGTAGTTGGAAACAGCAGAACACCTCGAAACCCATGGGGTAGCTCATTTCCTAGGGTTGGATTTCCACTTTTTAGAAGACAAAAAGAAAAGAAAAAGAAAGAAAAAAAGAAAAAAACCCCAAGAAAAACAAAAGAAAAACAAAAGGAAACCAGAAGGAGCATATCTAAATTCAGGGAAAGAAACTCAGAGGCTTCTGGGCCCATGAACACTCCTGAGTCAGATGATACCCAAGAGATTTAGCCATTTTATAGCTATTCTACAGCTATTATACACCTCTGCATCAGGATCAAGAAAGCTGAGACCTTTGTACAATTTTAGTAGAAGAGCAGATTAAAGCCCTCTTTTTCTTAAAGCCCCATGTATCTTCTCTCAACAACACAAGGCCTAGAACATGTTTCTTCTCAAACCATTTCTAAATGGCTGAATTTAGAAACTCTCCACTTTTATTACTCAAATACTCTTCACTTTTATCCCAACCCTTTAACATCTTTGGAAAACATCAAGTCTCAGAAAGTAAAATCTTATTTGTCTTCTGTGCCAGTATAGACACAGTAACTTTAATATGCTACCTTCTACAAGGAAATGGCAGAGACAGACAGATGGCCCATTATGATGGAATTGCAAACAAAAGCTCAGCTTTTCCACCTGAGGTATTTTCAGCATCTGAAAATTAAAAAAACCTTAAGCTACAAGACTTTTGAAAATTGCATGCAAACTAGGAGTTTTTCACAATATTAATCTTCAGTTAATGGGAGCATGACATTTATGAAGGTATACTCTATACATTAAATGGAAGAATAAGGGTCAAGTTGAGGAAAGATCTTGTCTGACTGAAAAATTTGTAAGCAGATACATGTATATCAAGTGGGAGAGATGACAGCAGGTTCATTATATCTCTCAACATTTACTACTGGTTTTAATCTATACCTACGATAGGTTTCTTCTTAACACTGTAACACATCTTATAGCAACAAACATGCTTCAAGTGTTAGCTGAGTTTCTTACCCCACTGCCTATCCTCTGTATTGCACCTTCTCTCTCCTCTATGTCCAATCTCTCCTCAATGTCCAAAGTGCCAGATTTTCTTGCTTCAAATGTTTCTTCTAAACCCTGTAGGTTTTTTGGAAGCCCTGGAGATTCAGAGGGGACAGAAGGAGAAAAATGCCTCAATTACACCATATAAATAGGAAATCACTACTATTTGTGTAATAATTGGGAGAGAACCAGTCAACACTGTCACCATCAAAGAACTGGCCATGCATAGTTTACATGCTCCCTCTTTCTCACCCCTCACTGCTTAGAAGCATAACTATCTTTTCTCCTGATTGATCTGATGTCACTAATTCAAAAGGGTATTTGCACTTCTGCAAAATTTATAAATTTATAAATTTAATCTAAATAAATTTAATCTATTAAATTTTTAATCTAAATAAATTTATAAATTTATAAATTTAATCTAAAATCAAAAGAGTAGTTGTTTAACTTGACACTTTGTTCCTGTGTAAATAGCAACTTAAAAGGAATAAAGAAATGGAAAATGCAATCATTTCTCTTTCAGCATCTGAACTTCTCGTATTAGTCAAAAGCCAGGGAGCAAAATCTACCAGTGGTTTTAAAAGAACATAAGGTTTGACAGCCTGTAATTCACAGCATCTTTCCCCTCTTCCAACAGCACAGGCTCTTTCCTGTTAGAAGATGCTTCACAATTTCTTTTGTTTCCTAGTAGGAAGGCAGACAGCAGCACTTGTAGTATAACAGCTGCTTACTGAGCATTTCCAATGCCAAGAGATTCTTTCAGAGGAGGTTCTTGGGGCCACTTGCTCATGTTTGCTGAGGAACCTGCAAGCAGGTGAGAGCTGCCACCAGCTCCAGCTGCCTTTTGACTACACCCAGAAATTGCTGCCCTCCTACCCAGTGCATACCAAAAGGACAAGCATTTTGCTCATAAGGTGAGTGTGCCCTATCTGCAACTGCAGCTTCCTCAATAAACTGAGCCATATGGCCATGATTCAGTTGCTGTGATGAAAGTACTATCACCCCTGTGCTGGCTGGGGGATATTCACCAGAAGGCAGGTATTTGCAATGTATGGTACTACAGATCCCCTACACAGTGACAGATGTGAGAGCATTCGCTGACTAAGGAAGGATGAGGGAGCAGGCCTTGAAGTGCTGTAGCTTATGTATAGATTCTTTTACATATACATCCATGATGGTCATGAACATAGCCTGTACTAGTTGTTATTTAGGCCCTGTGGATCAGAAAACACAATCTTGAGAACACAGTGTTCAACACTGGCACCTCTCATATGATTTCTTAGCTTTGCCTGGAAGATGACAACTATTTCTATAGGGGTTTTTTAGTATGCGTTAGATACCTTAACTGAAGATGGAAACTTTAATAGTTTTTTTGGTTGGTTTTATGTGTGATACAGTTCCATCTACAGTGAAATGCAGCATAAACTCAACAACAAAAAAAAAAATCACAGGCTAGGATGATACATTTGAGCAGAAGGCTACTCTCACAAAACAGAGCATATTTATCAATTGTTGGAATACTGTCACATAAAATACAAGTAAGCATCTGTATCTAACTTTCGACTATTTATTAAATACATTAAAGTACAGAGATGAAGCTTCTGTTTTATGAGAGGGATTTGTATTTTGCTAACAAAACCAGTATTTCACACCTGCAGTGAAACAAACCAACCCCCAAATCACTTCAGCAATAAATATTATGTCCTGAAATTTGTTCAGCATACCAATCATGGAAAGTGTCTTTTGTTGATAGCTTAAGCAGGCTAAAAATTTGCTTTCAAAAGAATAAATCAAAACGGTGATAAATTGGCAATGCAGGAAAAAGAAAATTACAGAAGGAAAATTATAGAGGGTGTCGTCTAGCAGGATTACAAGCAAAATATTATCCTTCTTCAAAATGCCATTATTTTCCTTTTCATTTTAATGAGATAATAATAAACACATGAAACATGGACTTAGATAAATGGAGAATGGGGACCAACAATTAAATATCAAATCAGAGATTTTGCTAAAAGATCCTATTATCTTGAACAGCTTTGTTATTATTTATTAATGTTGAGTATCTGGAGAATAACTTTCAACAATAATACTGGGTAATACTGAAGATGATGACAGCAGGTGACACAATTGTAGTAAAGAACAGTTGTAAAAAATTACAGTCTGATTCTCTGTTGTCTAAAATAACTACAAAAGGTTAAATCCAATACAAGACTGTTACAAAATTCTGTAGCAAAATAATCGATGTAAATACCTGTCAGGTAGCCAGTAAGAACAGACCTATAACATAACCTGATACTTAAACAAACCAAACCACAGTGATTGAAGCTAATCTGGTTTATCATGTATGGTTCTGGCATGGAGAGAATTGAAAGGTAGAATCTTATTGACACATCTCTTTGTCAAAGCACTAGAGAATTTGATTATTCCCTTAGAAAGCAGCTCTCAGATTGACTGCTGCATAGCACAATCTTCCTCATTAGATCTTATGCTAGACAATATTATTCCATGTTCATTTCCTCTACTTGGGACAGTTCAGCACTCCTCTCTCCCCCTTTGAACACATTTGCAGCCATGTGGAATAAAAAAGGAGGATCTGGCCTGATTTTTGATTCAAAGGCTATTAACAGGTAGCAGACCCTACTTTTGGTTTGCTTGGCTCATGTCCTGCAGATGGGGGAAATAAGGGAGAAACACAGAGAATGAGTTCCCCAATCTCTGTAGTTTGAAAAGTACAGCCAAAGAACCACTCTCTAGCAAGCTTACAATGCCCATTCAGAAAACTTCCTATCACCTTTGGATACAGCTTTAACTTTTACCGTATGCTTAAAACACACCACGAAGGAATATAAACTTCCTGCAATTCTTTATGTTTTATAATTGTTCTGAAAACTGCAACTTGATATTTATAAATACACATACCAGACATGGAAAGGATAATGGTAGATTGCATTTATTTTAGGTTAATAGAGCTGATGATATAGTCATGTCATTAACCATTCTGGCTTCAGCATTACTGTTCTCAGATACAAATGGAACTATGCTGTCTCTCTCTAAGCCCTCACCTGTAAAAATACTACATTATGTTTGTTTAAACTTTCCTGAATGTATTTATATTATGTCCAATTTACAGTAGACACTTGCATGATCTCTGAGTATTCTTTGATTAAAAAATAATAAATGAGAAATTTAGGAAAAAATAATCCTTTCTGGTTTTTTCCTATTTTATTTTGAACAACAGATGATTCTCTGATTTTGAGAATCACTAGAGACTTGGAAGATAAAACCATGAAGGCTCCATTAATTAAGACATTTGCCTAAGACTTGTACACGTTAGAGGTTCTGGTCCACCAGACTTGTGCGATCCTGGGACTACTGGTATCTCTGTGTCCCTGTTCCAACTCTAACATGAACCCTGTACTCCCTTACTTCAGAGGAAAACAGTCAGTATAAATTTACCGAAGATTCTAAAATTCACGGATACTGCACTAATTGATTATATTAGTCTACATAAGATGAATATGGGTAGCTTGCATGGGCGAGCTGATTTTAGGTCACAGGATCTGAAGATTACAGGCACTCCCAATGGTGCAGGACTACAGTAACTTTTCCTAGGAGAGTAAGTCTTGATGAAGTGGTATAGGAAATGACAAATCAAGTGGCTTCCAGGTGCCTGCTGTCAAAAGCAGAGAGAATTCAATCTTGCCTCAACTTGCATGTTAAAGATTAATTAAACGCATGCCTTCAACTTGTGTCCCATTGCCTACCACAGATATATTCATGAAGAATTTTTGTAGTTTAGAGATAATATTACTGCATTCTGTTCATACAAATGCAAACATTTGTGGGCAAAATGATCTGATGAACTATACATTTGCAACATTCTCTAAGTGTATTTTTGCTTTTCCTTGGCTGGCAAAACAGCATGCATCTTTATTTTAGGAAAAGAGAAAAAGGGGGGTGGGGGGAATAAACATAGTTCTCTAGACTACAGAAAAAAAAAAGTCCTGGAGGAAAAAGAACTGCTTCTGAAATTCTTGTAGCTTCAGTCTGGACCAGATAACTTCTTTTGCCTTGCAAATTCAAATTACTTTGTAAAAGGTTAATTGTGATTCTTCCTATATTCTCTGGGGTTTCACTGTTGACATCAGTTGCAAGCTACCAAGTACTCCTCCATAACCAATTACACATTGCAATAATGTCTGCTCAGTCTTAGATCTGACATTATCTATATTTTCATCTTTATAATTGTACTCTCCAATAATATCAGTTTAATTTTAATTTTTAGAATGCTACGTTCCTTAGATCTAGACTAATTACCATTTCATAGTTGCTTCCCCCTTCCTCAGCTGAAAAATACTAAAAAGATAAAAACCAACCAAAGGGAGAAAACAAACTCATTCCAAATTATTTTTTTTTAAGCTTGTCCTGGGTTCAGCAGTTGCAGTCAGTTTTGCTTCTCTTTAGTAGCTGGTGTTTTGACTTA
>NDXB01003785.1:3890-29841 GCA_002631895.1 Agapornis roseicollis | reverse complement strand
AGAATGTCCTGTGTTGGCTGTATAGGTTTGCATTTACTCAGCCAAGTGCTGATTTTACAGTGGCAGAAAGAAACAAAGTAAGGAGTTTCCTGGAGCGCCCAGTTCCTGGGCCTGCTGAAGTAAATGGGACATACACAGCTGATGTCAATGTGAAAAGCTCAGTTTGTTGTGAAATGGTTTTGCTGAGTTTGCCAAGTATAAATCAATGATGATATTTTCTTTAATGATCATTTCCTTAGGTCCCTTGCTCCTGGAGTCACATGCTTGTAAAATACTTGCATTTCTCAACAATTTCTACATCTTCAGGAGCGTAGGGAAGAGTTCTGAGGGTGTGATCCTGTGTGTTCTCTTTCAGCTCTATGCTTAGAGGCAAATCAGAAGCCCTGAAAAGTTACTTGCTTTGAATCTCACTCTTTTCAAGAGCCTGGCCCCTGACAGCTGAGTGTTTGGGGTTAGCTATGCTGAACAAACATCCTGAACTTGGGCTCCTGACCCTGCTTTGAGTGTTTTGCTTTTCAGACCCAGAAGGTTCCCAGGAGAGAAGAAAGGAAACTGGCGGGCTATTTTTAAACCCTTGCAGTTGCCTTCCTGCTTTATATTATTTATTAGCCATTATCAGAAGTGTTTCTCCCCTGAAACCATCTTTAGTGGTCAACCAGGCGACCAGTGAAAATTGCCTATCAGATTTATTTTTTCATAGAGGTCAGATGAAGCTGGAGGGTTTTTAAGGGTTTTGCCAACTGAAAATGAGTAGTACTGTTGTTTATTATGTGTACTCACGCAGTGCCAAGCAGTTCCAGTGGTGGGCCATGATTATACTGCCCTAAGAGATCAACACCGAAGAGAAGTACAGTCTCTCTCCCAAAACCACTGATTTCTGCAAGGGAACTGGGCGCTACCTCCAGGTACTGCATGTACCAGATGAAATGATGTACACCACTGGTCTCATTTCATAGCACATCTTGCAGTGTCACGCAGTTTCTGCATGACATGCCAGTGGGCTGAAGGACACCTGTGCAGAGCTTTCTCACATTCTTTTTGCAGCAGAGAGAGCTCTGGGGACCTGAATGGCTGTGTTGGGTGACCTGGCCAGGTAATCCTGGGCAGGGATTAGGGCTGCCTCCCTATGCCCAGGCAGCCTTAAAAATCTACAGTGCTCCCAGGAGAGCGTCCAGCAAGTGCTGGGCTGCCTGGGGCAGTGCAAGGCCACCGTGCAGGGCTGGATGCCCTTTCCCAGGATGTCCTAGAAAGTCCCCTTGACCTGCTGCAGCTCCTGAAAAGCAGGACAATAGCTTGCCTTGTCTTTGCTCATCATCCTGCCTGGTAAACTTTTGAGTTTGAAGGTATTGCATCCCTGGCAGCTTTGTTAATCCTTTCCTTCCCCAGAAGGAGCTGTTGGTGCTCTCAGCAGAGCTCGATAGGCAAACCTCAGCTTCATGTTCTCACTGGAAATAAAGCCAGGGGCAGGAAGGTCCTGGGAGGCTGATGTTATTTCAGCTTCACAGAGAGCCCAGGAGCAGAAGTTTGGGTTTTGGTGTTGATAGCAGCAACTGCCCTGGACCCTGTGACACATTTTATCAGCAGCATGAGGAGAGAAGGGGAACAGCCAGGGGAGGATGGGAGTGTGCTGCACTCAGCACAGGGGGCTAATGAATGACAAACAGTTTTCCCCATTTCTCTTTGCCTCTGAAAAGAAATCCATGTTGCAGGGTTTCAGCATCATCTTGGAGGCTCCAGGCCTCATTAAATCAGTGGGATCTGAAGCTATGCTGTCCCCTGGGCCCATTTCTTTTTCCCCCCCAAGTCCCTCCTGGGCTGAGTGCAGAGGCCCTGGTCCTGCAGTGGTCCATTTTCAAACACTGGGGCCATGCACGGGCTGCAGGGACCTTGGTCACATCCTTTCATCTCCCTGGGGATGCGCAATGACTGTGGCGCACATGAAGTGCAGCTGTGGATGGAGAAGGACTGGGCAGGGCTCTGAACACACGCAGCACTGTTTGTAGGGGCTCAGCTCAGGTGGTGAGTTAAAACTTGTATGTTCAGACAAAACCACGTTATGAATATTCATGCACTTGATTTTAATACTTTTTCTTTGGCTGGTGTGTGTGAACTTCACACCTAGGTGCTGTACTAGCATCTGGTGATGCCAGGATCCTCTCCCAGAGCCGCTGCCACCAGTATAGCGTTGCTTCTTGCCACCCCAGTTAACCCCCGGCGCGCACGCCCCCAAGCTTCGTTCCTCCGGGCAGCTGCGTTTCGCCACCGCTCGCGTTTTCTTGAGCTCGGTATTTTCCCCAACCTCCCTCGCCCCTTCCCCCGCTCCGTATCCGTCGTCCCCCGTCTCCCCCACCCCGCGGGGGCCGGTCCGAGTCGGGCCGGCCCCCGGGCGGGCGGAGGCTGCGGGAGGAAATCCAGCGCCTGGGTTTGCAGACTGTTCGGCTTCGTCCCGGCCTCGCGGTGACATCCGGTTGCTCGGGGCTGGCTGTGGGCGCTCCCATTGCCCCCCCTGCCCCACCGAACTGCCCGCTGCGGCTCTCCCTGCCCGGTGGCCTCGGGCAGCCCGCGGGCGCTGGCGGGGCCGGCGGCGGGGCCCATGGTGAGCCGCCGCCGCCGCCGCGCCCCGCCACACCATGCCGCCGCGCCCGTCCCCGAGAGGATGTTCGAGGGCTGCCGGCGAGTGCGGAGCCTCTGGGGCGGCGTGAAGCTGGAGGTGGCCGGCGAGAGCAGTCCCGTGGTGCTGCACAGCTTTACCCAGTTCGACCCTGACTTGCCGCCACTGGAGGTGAGCGCGGAGAGCGGGGTGGTTGGTGAGGGGAGCAGGGGGAGCACACGGAGCAGGACCCGCCACACAGCCCTCTCTAGTTTGTGTTTCTCCACCTCACTGACAGCGTGGGCAAAGCTGGCACCGAGTTTGAGCAGGGGGTGGTTGTGGGCACGCATAGCGCTGTTTTATTTCGTGTAACACAGGGGTGCCCCTGCTTGGCTTTTTTTGCTGTGCATCCCTGTGCCATTGACTGGCGGGCAGGCTGCCGGGCTTTCTGCTTTCACTTAAGAGATGCTCGAGATGCTTTCTCTCAAGACAGCAGAGAAGGGGTCAGATTGCTAAAACTGGGGGCTTTTAATATTTTATTTGAGACTGCTCAGGTCTGAGCTGCTTGTAAAGGCTTACGCTTGTCCAAAGCACAAAAGTGTCCTCTGGGAAGGTTACAGGTATTGGGATAACTTTGCTGGAGGATGCAAAATATTCGTGCTTGATTGGCTTCAACCTGCAGCCGTTCAGAGTCAGCCTGTCCCGGGCGGTTTGTTGGCGGCAGGTGTGTGCAGAGGTACCTGAAATAATCTGAGTCAGAGCTGGACTTTTTTTCTTAGTAATCGATGATCATCTTTGGCACGCCAGGAATGTCATTGATTGTGAGCAACGGGTGTGTTAAGAGACACGCAGCTGGAGAAGGGTTTTCGCATTTGAGGTGGTGCTTTCATGCAGTGTCTGAGCCCTGCACAGCTTGCTGGTGATGCAGGGGTTAATATCAGCAAGGGTCAGCAAATCTGGCTTTGCTGGGATTTAGAGCCATCTGCAGATGTGTTTCTCTGCTCTGGATACTTCCTGCTGGAGTGCGGCTGTGGAAGGGGGGATCTGCACTAAAACCTTTTGGGTTACTGTAGATACCCACACAGGGCAGCCAGCATTTCAGGAGGTGACGGCTCCTTCTCCCACTGCTAAATACCCCATAACCTAAGCTTGAAAAGCTTGTCAGCCGTAGATGAGAAGGGATTATCTCAGGCTCTGGCTGTATCATTCACCTTTGGCTGGGTGGAAGGGGCTCACCAGCTCTGCTGAGAGTTCATCAAACCTCCAGCCAGCTTCCTTTCCCTCCTTTCCCGTCCCTCCTCCTCTCTCCTGGGGGTGGGTGTACTGACTTGGTTTAGAGTACATCATCTGGTTTGTGTTTGCCTGGCAGGAAGTCCAGCCTCTCTGGCTCACTGCACTCCGGGAGGCTGAGGGGCCGCACTTTTGGCAAGGAAAGCAAGAGAAGTGGGGAGGAGCTGATGGGGTGATGCAGGTTGCTGCTTCTCTCACCCCAGAGGTTCCTGTGACATTTGTGAGCTGCCCATGCACTCTGGCCAAAAGATGCTCTGGAGCTCAGGAGAAGGGTTGGCAGCATCTCAGTTGATGGGGGCTGAAGGAGTCTTTCCGTGGTCCCCCCTGGTACTGAGCAAGCTCCTGCTCTTCTGAGCACAGTGGAGAGAGATGATTGCCCAGCAGACCTCCTCTGAAGTTGTCTTTGCCCAGATTCCTGTCCTGGACTGTACATGGGCCTGTGCCTTGTAATGGTCAGAGCAGAGCCACAGCATCTGATTGCTTGGGCTTTCTTCCCAGCCCTGAATAACTTGCAGACAAATTCCTCCCTTCTCTGTACCACCCATTTTCAAGTGATGGCAAGAAAAGATGTATCCCAGAGTGGTGTATGGTAACCCACTGCCTCCTGGGCAGCTTTGAAGTGCTCAAAGAGGTGCTCGCCTTGAGCAGCCTCCCATGCGAGGGCCTACATGTTGCTCACTATTCCCTGCTGGACACATTGGACTGGTTGGCACTGGAGGGCATGACTGGAAGGGGAAAAAAGGTGTCAGTGTTGTGACAACTATTGTGGCAGCAGCCTGGTGTGGTTATAATCCTTAGGTAGAGAGACTGCAAGGTGCTTGGTGGGAGGAGAAGGCAGATTATTTGAATATCTCCTGAGATCCTCAGTGTTTGGGTGAGTCCCACTAGGTGCCCCTCAGTACTGCTGGGTGCTCCATGGGAGCCTGGGGCTGCTGCCTCCACTGAAGGGAGCTCTACTTCCCAGGCTTTGAATTGCCCCTGCACTAGGATGGAACTGTTTTTGGCAGAGCTGTGCCAGTTTATGGGGTGGCTAGTTTGGTCCTGCAGGGGACAGAGGATCTCTGGAAAGCTGCTGGGCAACTTGCAGGGAGTGTGGATCTCATTTGCTATTCCTTGGCTGAGCCCTGCAAATGTCAGCAGGGCAGACCTTTGCCTGTATCCCACAGCAACAATATTGATAACCCTGGCATCACTTTGGGGTCCTACTCAAGGTCTGGTGGCCACATGCTTCTGAGTGTTCTTGCCATGATTTTAACCATGGGGAATGGAAAATTTAAACCGTCTTAAGCAAAGGATCAGCAGAGGAGCTTTGCAGACCTTCTGCTTTGACCTTTCCAGTTCCACTCCATCCCAAATCAGCACTGAGTGTTAATCCTTCCTTTTCAGCAGCAGCCACAAAGGGAATTTGGTGTCTGTCCTCGTCCTTGCTGGACAAGCATGCCATAAACATCACTGCAGAAAACACAGACCAAAATTCCTGTGAGACTGATGTTACTGAACCTTGAGACAAGTGGCTGGGCTGGCGCATTCAAAAAACCTTGTGTCCTTCTATTCTGGCTTTATTTGTCTTCTGAACAATTAGGAGATTTTTAGTTGCCAAACATATCCTCAAAAACTGGAATCGCTCAGCCCCAATGCCTTAGAGGTCAGTGCTTGTTCTTTGCAGCTGGGAAGGAGGCGAGGGAGGGGCAAAGATATCTCTTAAAAGCAGTTTTCTTTTACCTTCCTGTAGTGCTTTGGAAGAAGATTTTCTCCTAGCCTGTTCTCCTCCCCCAGGCACAACCTGATATGTTGCTTGCAATTTGCCAGATGAACATAATCTGCTGGTATCTCTTGGATGGGGACCTACCTTCTGGCTGCCTTCCAGAAAGGTTTGGAGTTGGTGATGAGGCTGGGAGCAGGCTGAGATGCTGATTGTCGGAGGCTGCTGCAGGGTGGGAGTAACAGGAGTAGGAGGGATTTTTTTAAAATTTTTTTTAATTACTATTTGATATGATTAGAGAGACGTTGGAGAGAGGCTTCTAAACGTGTCTGTCTAAGAATCGTGTTACTTGGAAGCTACTCCATAGTCTTGGACAATTTCCACACTTCCCTGTGCCTGGGTTTGGGCTGCAAAAAGGGCATTCAGGCTGGCTGTGCCTGTGAGGACAGGTCTGGCTGAGCTGTCACCCCTGTTCTGGAGCTGGTGGTTGGCTGTCACCGCCCCCCTGTTAGGGCCATAGCACAGCCTAGTTTTGGGGCCACCTGAGCTCATCCAGCCATAGGAAGGGCTCACCACTGGCAGCTCCTTCATCACCCTTTCTGGCTTTCTAATTGTCAGACACTCTGCCCTCAAGGGATGTGTAACTGAAGGAGCAATGAATTTATTTAAGTCACTCTAGACTACGGTTAATGTCTGGACATCCCCTGCCTGTACTTTCTCTAATGCTGTTATCTCCAGAGCTGCCTGGTGACTGGCTTTCAAGCAGATGTGTGCCTTTTATTTAAACATATACATGCAGCAGGGCTGTTTCAGTTCTCAAATATTTCTTCCATTTCCCATGGACTCAGCAAGGCGGGGGTGGGGTGGAATGTTGTTGCTAAGGAGCAGGATTTGGATGCAAAGCTGGCTAAGCTGCTGGCAGGGGGTGCAGGAGGCTCCACACAGCCCATGGTGGGTCAGCTTTTGTGCATTGCTTTATGGGATGGCATCTGGGGGATCTGGGTGAGCATTGAAGCATTACTTGGGCAGTGGGGAGAAAGAGTTGAGTTGTAGGACTTGTACCCTCCATAGATTAATTTGTTCATCCCACGGTGTGGTGCTGGGTTGGACACAATGGACATTCATGGCCTGCCCAAAATGTGTGGTGTTTGCTGCAAGGGTCTGTTGGACCTTCATTCTGCAGTGGCATCTGGAGTTAAGGCTGGCATGGGGGCTTCTGCAAGGAAAGACATGATGTCCAAGGAGACCTATTCACCATCATACTGAAAATACATCACAGTCCCTGGCTGGAGATTAGGAAACTGGCAATGGGGAAGGACTGAGCTGTTTGGCTACTTCAGTCTTTGGTTTGTCTCATTCCTGTCCCTGTGCAGACACCACACACCAAAGCAGCCCCAGCCCACCTGGCTTAATGGAGCTCCAATAAAGATGTATTTGGACTTTACTCCTGAGTCGTTAGGGAGGTGCTGAGATCTGGCATGGAGTAATCCCAGCTGCTCCCAGGGGCTCTGCCTTGTGAGTTGGACATCTGAATAGAAACACAAGAAGGGGTTTGGAGCAAGGACAGCAGTGTGAGAGTGCTGCACCTCCCTTCAGCTTAGCACAGGGGTAGCTTTGCTCACCTGTAAGCTGGTGTTTGCAGAAGGGCTTTTGTGAATGAGCCTTTTGTTCTCTTACCACCTGGGAACAGCTCTTCCAGAGGTGACAGGAAAGTCCTTTCCTAAATCTCTGCATGGACCTTCCTGTGGGCTGCAGTGAGCAAACACCTGTCTCCTTCGATGCAGTGGAGGGTCTGCCTAAACTAAAACCTCTGTCTCTCTCCACCTGAATTTGTTTGGGTTTTTTTTGTTTGGTTTTTTTTTTGTTTGTTTGTTTTTTTTTTTATGATGTTATGTAAAATAATTTCTGTGGGTTTTGGTTACATTCCTGGGGCCCTGTTGGTACAGGTTCTTACAGGGCAGGACTTTTACATTAGGTAACTGCTGAGAATTTCGCTAACATACCTGAGAGTCAGTAGTTATGTGACAGTTAAATGCCAGTGGAGATAGGCACATGCAGAGGCACATGCATGTCCATGTCCGCTTGCACAGCTTGACAGGAGTGTGTTTGTTTCCAAACATAGTTGGTATTTTGATGAGCCCTGCTGTCAGAAGCACTGCAGCAGGGAAGGTGTCTTCCCACTGTGCATGTGAGGTACTGGGTGGCCGTGCAGTGGGGCCAAGCTGCCTGTCAAGTGCAGGCTCTGTGGAGGCAGGACGGAGATGGCTCCGGCTGCTAGGCACCAGCTGAGTCCTTGTAGCTGACAGGGGAGGAGAAAGTTCTTTTAACTTGCAAACAGAGCTAACTGGGGAGGAAACTCATCAGAGGCAACTTCATCTGGAATGCTGAAGCCTTTAACAAACAGCAGCTGACCTGAGGGCCCGTGTGGAAATCTGCTTTTCAAAGGGTTTGCTACCTGTCTTACCAGAACTTCTTTTCATGTGCTGGAGTAAAACCATGCAACCTTTCCCTGCTCTTTGCAGTGGTCAGGTCTCCATGGAGACTTGCAAGCTGAGAACCTGCCCTAGGCTCCTGCTTCAGCTGGTGTTTTCATTTGTGAAATGATTTGTTTAGTTTGGGTTTACCTCTTAAGAGTTGGGACTCACTTCAGGAAATCATCACTTAGCCAAGCTGGGTAAAGCAAAATGTGTTGCTTGAGACTGGCAGGGTGAAAACTCAGCAGTGAGAAGCGAACAAGGATTATGAAGTGCACACCTTCACATGGCTGGGGGGCTTGGGACCTCANGTAAAGCAAAATGTGTTGCTTGAGACTGGCAGGGTGAAAACTCAGCAGTGAGAAGCGAACAAGGATTATGAAGTGCACACCTTCACATGGCTGGGGGGCTTGGGACCTCACCTTCCAGTTTAGGCAAAAACCCTAGGTTTTTTGTTTAAAGATACTTCCCTGAAAGGCTCTGTGCATCAGAGCAGCAGCAAAGCTGGTGAGCTGTGGGAACTGGGAAGTGTGGGAGGTGTGAAGTGGGGCTGATGGTGTCACCCCCATTCCTCCCATGTTGTGACCCCAACAATCACTACAGATTTTTCAAGGTAAGGCAAATGCTCAATTTGATGTATTGTCTTCAAACAGCCCAGCTTTTTTACAAACACTGCTTTTTCATAAAATCCCAGACTGGTTTGGGTTGGAAGGGACCTCAAAGCTCATCAAGTTCCAACCCCTGCCACAGGCAGGGGCACCTTCCACTGGAGCAGGTTGCTCCAACCCCTCTGTCCAACCTGTTCCTGAGCACTGCCAGGGATGGGGCAGCTGCAGCTTCTCTGGGCACCCTGTGCCAGCACCTCAGCACCCTCACAGGGAAGAGCTTCTGCCTAAGAGGTCATCTCAGTCTCCCCTCTGGCAGGTTCAAGCCATTTCCCTTGGCCTGTCCCTACAGGCCCTTGTCCCAAGCCCCTCTCCAGGTTCCCTGCAGCCCCTTTAGGCCCTGGAGCTGCTCTCAGGTCCCCCCTTCAGGAGCCTTCTCTTCTCCAGGCTGCCCCAGCCCAGCTCTCTCAGCTTGGCTCCAGAGCAGAGCTGCTCCAGCCCTCACAGCATCTCCATGGCCTCCTCTGGACTCACTCCAAGAGCTCTATGTCCCTCTTGTGCTGTTGCTCCAGAGCTGGACCAGGACTGCAGGGGGGTGTCTCCCCAGAGCACAGCAGAGTGGGAGAATCCCTTCCTTGACCTGCTGCTCATGCTCTGGGGGTGCAGCACAGCACATGGAGGGGTATTTGGTCCCAGCTGCAGTTCTGCTGGTCAGGACACTTTGGCCAGATCTCAGTGCTGAGCAATGTGTCAGCAGTGACCATTGCTGGTGACCAGCACTATGATTACTGGGTTTCTATACAACAAGCCTAGTGGTTTACTGGATTCAGTCTGAGTTGCAACAGTGAGAACTGGCATTAAGACGGGCTGGCTGGTCCCTCCCTTGCAGCATGCTGGGCTGACTCAGAACATAGCTATGCCTCATGCCAGTGTCATAACAAACAATCCTTGAGGCACTTCTTGAGGAGGGGGGTATCCTGCAAACTTCATCTGTCCCAGTGCTAATTCCTGTGGATTTCAGCATGTTCCTCAGCAAAACTCAGCTCTGGGAGGATGGGGCTGTTTGAGGCTTGACCTGTCTTAGGCCAGGCAATGGCAAAGGAAAGGAGCCACGGAAGGAAGGTGGCCACCTCTGCTCTCTTCACACTGATGCTGCCCCATGGTCATTCTGCACATCAGCTTTTTGGGTATCCCAGGGTTTGTCCCCCCTAAATAATTTTAAATGGTAGTCCAAGCTGCAGGAATGCTCACCTGTGGCTTGTAATCCCAGGGGATAAATGCATCAGGAACAGATGAATCAGGGCTGGAGCATGCCTGTACTGGCTTGCTAGTGACATGGCTACAAAGAACAGGCTTACTTGTCTGGTGTTTCACCTGCCGTGGAATAGCTCAAGTAACATCGGAGTATGCTTGCCTGCAAATGCCTACAGTGAGTAGTGCCAGGTTGAAATCCCAGTGTCCCTTCGGAGATGCAGGTGTGCTGCAGGCTCTGCTACACCTTTGTTATCAGTCATCACTGGTAAAGGGCTGTGTTTTAAGCAGTGGGAGAAAATGATCCCCAAAGTCTGTACTGAGTCAGGGTAAGTGGGAAAGTGGAGCAACCATGCCGGAAGCTGCTTCCTGTCTCCCTGCCGCCCTCCAGTGTTTGGCTAGTACCTGAGGGAAGATCAGGTCTGCAGGCCTGCAGGTCTTGCGCTGGCTGATGCTCAGACATGGTCCATGGCAGGACCAGCACCTACAAGTACAAGGTAGAGGGTCCAGGTAGGAAATTTATCCCACCACCCTGCTTGGACAACCATGTACCTCATACTACAGGCACTCTCAGCCTTCCCCAGGTGCAGGATCTGGCACACCCAGTGCTCAGGGCAAGGCCCAGCTCCAAACCTCACTGCTTGAGCTGTTGGTGTATGTGTCCAGACGCTTGACAACAGCTGGAATGGTATTGGTTTTGTTTATTTGCAGTTGTTTTCTCCCTAAAGGTACCGTTAAACTTAAGCTGTCAGTTGCTTCAGCTGTGGAAATCAGACTTAGTTGACTGAGCATCCTGAGTGCAGGTACCCCAGGTGTCAGTTTATTGACTCTTGCCCCTGTACCTTCCTATATAGCACCTCCTGCCTCGTTCACACCTATTTAAGTAATGCTCATAAGGTAGAATTGTCTTGATTGCAAAGCAAAAGAAGCTTTGCTGTTCCCCCTTTCAGCTTCTGGCAGCAGCCCCAGGGAGAGAAACAAGTGGTGGAGGAGAAGGATCTCTCCCAGCCCTTCCCAGAGCAAAGGGGATGGGCTAAGACCTGCAGCTGGGATGTCGTGGGATGTGCTGGGGCTTGCAGGTGTCAAGGGGAGGCTGAGATGAGACAGGCTCTGCTATGAAGCATGCTGGCAGCAAATGGAGGCATCCTACGTCATCCTGGCAGGGATGGGAGTCAGGCATGAGGGGCATGACCAGAGAACAAAGGCTCTCATTTACTCCTTCCTTCCTTTCACCACAACCCCTTGCTGCCTCCCAGCACTGGATTGTTTCTGCATTTTCTTTGCTTCAGCTGTTTACTGGGTCACCCTGATGCAGATATGTACATAAAAGTGAGCCTTCCAATGAGGCCATTCCTCTGCCACCAGCTCCGTGAGCCCCTCTCCAGTGCTGCCATTGAGACAGGCTGGGAGATGCCTGAGCCTGCCCTGCTCTGTGTCAGGGGCATCTGTAGCTCCCTGAGCATCCTCTTCTGGACAGGCAGGGGCGATGGGGTTTTAAGGAGGGGAGGCCCAAGAGGTCTTTGCCCATGCTTCAGTCACAGCAGCTTTAATGGAAGGAATTTAAGTTGACATAAGGCAATGTAAACACATGGGTGGACTCTTAAGTTTCACCAGGGCTTATTTTGCTTCAGTTTATGTATGTGTCTGAGCTAAACTGAAATTAACCTTGTTCAAATTGAAACAGACAGTGGTGGCACAGTTACCGTAAGGCAGGCTGCAGCCAGGCAGGGCTGTGGCTTTTGAATGGGCTCCAATTTGTCCACTGCAACCTGCACAGCTTCAAAATTACAGAAAGACAGGATGTTGTTTCCTTTTTCCCTCTGGGAGCTGCAGCAGGTGAGTTACTGCATAGGCAGCCCATTTACCGCTTATCCAGGCTGCTTGGGAACAGTGTGTGGTGGAACTCCCTGGCAATGTTGACGTGGGGTGGTTGGAGTGGTTCAACATGACATGGGGGGTTGCAAGCTGCCTCCTGGGGCTGGGCCTGGCAGTTGCTGGTGCCATGCTTGCTGCTTTGCCCGTTCCGCATATCCTGTGTGCCTTGCTTGCACCGCTGCCATGCGCTTCGGTCATGCAGGTCACGTACGTGCTGGGGCAAAGAGAAGACTACAAAAAAGCCGGTTTAGAGCAGCTGAAACTTCTTCAAATTAATGTTTTTGGCTGTCTGGACTGCCACCTGGGCTACAAACTGAGAGCAAGAGAATATTTACTCAAGGTGTCTGACGTTGCAAAGACTTGACTTTTGAGATAGAGGAACTTGCTAGCTTGCAGATGCAGAGACATGTGAGGGACAAGCACTGCCCTGAAGTTGCAGCAAGGAACAAATCTCTGTTGTGGTTAATGTGTTGAGATGCAACTGACAGCTCAGGAGTGACCATTCCGATCAGCTCTGAATGTCAACCTAATTGCCTTCCCTTTCCAAATACATATGGCAGGTTTTGCTGCAGAAATAACATCGATGGTGCAGAAGTGCCCTGTTTCAGCAGTGGAATCCATAGAGTAACTTTAGACCAAGTACACTTGAACTGTGTTCTCTTTGGGACACACACCCTGCTTTTCTTCGTGTTTGAACGAGGCACTATATAGCTGTCATATTGCATGTGACTTACTGTACACACACAAATAATCCGTTTTTGAACTTGTTTCTGTTATGGTTTTTTTCAGATTTTTCTGTTCTGTCTTGGTGAAATATAGACCTTTGTTCTGAGCAGAAATTACTTACTATGAGACACAGAATCTTTATTTAATCTTACACAGCAATATGTATTATAGTTTTTAATGCACTGGTTTTCATTGGGCATGTCGTTCTGGTTTCACTTCCAGCAATTATTCAGGCTCTGGGCGAGTTTAGTGGAGCTGTTGCTCTGTAAGCCAAGGCCAGCTGTGTCCCTTGTATGCAAGCCTGACTCTGTAGGCCTTGACACTGAGCATGGATGCTGCCAAAACGCACACCAAGGTGATCACGAACACACAGCTAAGGACTGTGGAGCAAGAGCTAGAACTGTGGTGTCAGCAGGATCTTATTTCCATCAACTTAGAGGGGAAGCAAAACCTGCTGCACTCAGTTTTCTTCTAACTTTCATCAACCTGGGAGGGGAGCCCATCCCAGCATGTCACCTGGTAGGAAACATGAGGGAAGTCCTGTTTTGGTAGTGTTTTCACATAGGGAAAAGTTGTCTAGGTAGAGGTGTTGGTGGTCTTCTATACTCCTGGGTGTAGGAAGCACAGGTTTGGAGTTAAGCTGTTATCTCTGGTGCTGCCAGTTACGGATTAAGTTTGCTTTTCCCTGGGGCATCCCGCTAGCAAAGCTAATCCTCTAGCACCTACATCACCTCATGCATAAGGGCAGGATCGGGCCCCTTGGAGGACAGTGTGGAACAAAGCATCTTTGCAGATCTTTGACTCTTGACCATAAAAAGAGAAAAAAAAAGTGTTTCTGCATATGGGAAGGCTCTTAGTTTTCTTTAAAAGCAAAAGAAAAGCAAGTGGGTGAGGAATCTGATGTATCTCCTCTGTCTCATCTCTGGACCGGGTCACTGAGCTCCTAAACCTCACTCCAGCCACTGACTCACTGCATGCAGGTAACAAGATGCCTTTGTAACTAACTGCTGTTTTCTCTTCTTCCTAAGCTACAAGGATGGAGGAGGCTGCCTTTGAACATTGTTTCTAACCCCTCTGGGTTAGAACAACTTGCTGTTGTTCTGGGGCAGTCCCATACCCCAGGGAGGAGGTGTAAAATCCCCACAGCAGGCAGATACAGGATGATGTGTTCCATTCCTCTCCCATCCTGCTCCCTGTGAGTGTGTGATGCTGGTTGATGCTCAGCTCCAGGGCTGTTCTCCGCAGGTGCAGTTTTCCCTGCTGAAACACCTGAAGCAGAGAGCAAGTGCTCAGGGTGTCAGGAAAGCCCAGCTGCAGAACCCAGCAGCTGATGGGGTGAGATCAGGCTCTTGGCTATTACTGCTGTCCTGGTGTCTTAGCAAACCCACCCCCTTTTCACAGTGGGTTTCAGTTTAGCTTCTGGCCCTTTTTCTGTTCTTTTCATGTTTCCACCATTGTCACTATGTTTTAATGCACTGTTGCATTGGTTCTGGTTTGAGGCAGCTCTGAGCAGACAGACAGGATGGCAGAGCGTTGAAAACCCAAAGGAATTATGTCTATCTGCCTAATGTCTCTGTGAAGGGAGCAGTGCCCAGGAGGGCTGGGTGCAGCCAAGCTGTGGCAGAAAACTTGAGTTCCATCAGCAGCAAAGGGAACATGGCTCAGGGAGAAAGGAGGAAATGGGAGATCAACTTGCGTGAGGCCAGTGTTGGCTAGAGAAAACCATTGCACCTCAGTGCCTCTGTGGTCATTGTTTGGAATAGCAAGAGTGCTGGGGTAAGCAGGCACCAGCATGGGGCACCTTTCTTTTTCCTGAACACAGGGGATATTTTGCAGTTTCCTTGCCAGCTTTGGGTAGTCTCTGTAGCTTTTCTGAGTGCGGCCAGGGGAAGAAAACTGCTGACAAGGGTGAAGCACAGATGAACGATCCCAAGTGGTGGAGCTGTAGGGGAACATCCACCACAGGACTTTTTGCCTGAAAGTCCCCATGAGGACATCTTTTGCTGTGTGTGCTTATTTTGGATGTGTAGGACAGAGGGCACTTCTGCTTTTGCAGTCTTTATCTTTGGTTCACGGAACTGCAGCTGTTTTCCTTTCAGTAGATGGAGGTGATATTTTTCTTGTTTCCTTTTACATAATGTTGTGTGCTTCAGTTTACATAAGAGGCCCCAAAGTCACTGCTATTTGTTGCTTGGGTTCCGAATTTTGCTCCCAAGAATGTAATAAAAGTTACCTTGGGCTTGTGTCAGCCATGGAGGATGTGGTCCTTGGTGGAGGTGTTTTGTTTTCTTTTTTTCTCCTGTAAAGGCTTATTTCCCATTGCCAGTGGAAAGGGCTTATTACGAGAAGGGGCTGAGGGCTGTAAAGACCAACTCCCTGCTTTCTGTTTCTGGCTTTATCAGCATTCTTCAAGTCCTGTCAAGCTTGTGCAAATGCAGAGCTTCAGTGAGAAACTGGTGATGTCTCCCTGGTTCAGCTCTGCCTTTTCTTGTCTTGTCAGCCAGCGACAATGTCAATACCCAGGAAGTGCAGGTCCCTGGCTTCCCATGGACAGGGTTAGCATCTGCTTCTCTCTGTGGCTGATAGCGGCTCTTTGAAAGCACAGTGCAGAGATACTCTGGGTGCTGTGTTACACCTGACTATAGAACAGGTGTTTTGTGTAGCCCAGCTGAAAGGGAACAGAGTAACATGAACATCTTGATCTTTAAACCAGCTGTTGTCCAGGGAGCATCAGTAAAAGCACTTTAAGCAGTTTTGCCTCTTCCGTGTGTGCTGAAATTAATACCTCTTTCCAATAACAGTTCATTGGTTTGTGTCTTTGGAGGCTAGTGTGCTACCCCAGAACATAGATCAGAGCTCTGAAGACCTGATAATTGTTGGATAATTGTCTGTGTGTAAGACACAGGGGTCCTGTGGTGCTCATGCTTAATCCTCTACTTTGTTCCTGTCTTACTAAAACCATCTTTGTGACTGAACTAAAATACTTTCCAAAATGCAGATCCCTACCCAGTATTTCACTTTGCTGTTTGGCTTTTGCGTTTTCCCCTTCTCTTCAGCTAGCAAGAGGAGACAAAGGCAGATTCCCTGCTGTTCTCTGCCTGGCTCCTGCAAAGATCCCTCACACCATAGCCCTTTATCAAGGCTCACAAACCTTGTCTACATCTTAGAGCTCATTACTAAACCTCAGTGTGAAGATATGGTTTGACACCACGCCATGTACTAGAGCATTCACTAGAGTGTGAAGAG
The DNA here is from genome assembly GCA_002631895.1 of Agapornis roseicollis. Lineage (NCBI taxonomy): Eukaryota > Metazoa > Chordata > Aves > Psittaciformes > Psittacidae > Agapornis > Agapornis roseicollis. The sequence goes on along the minus strand of NDXB01003785.1, from coordinate 14,082 downwards.
TAGGAATTCCTCCCTGGTGTAGTCACAAAGGTTTTGAACTGTGGGAGATTGCTCATGCAGCCTGGGGCTATCTGCAGTTGGAAGAGGCAGCCTAAAACCAAGCAAGCCATCAGGTGCTGACCCTTCATGTTTCAAGGGATGAACTGTTGCAGAGTTTGCTTACAGCTGCTTCTGTAAAAGCTCCCACTCTGCAGAATTGGGTGTCTGATCTTGTGTTAAGCATATGTTTTTTTTCTTGTGCCCCTCTATTGAGAGGCCTTTTTCCTGCTGTATGGAGAGGAGCAGGATTGCGCAGTGAACTGGAGAAATCATGCTCAAATGTTCATTACCTCTGTCTTCTCTATTTTGGTGCCCATCTTGAAATGCACTGGATCACGCTTTCTGGGGTGCTGAGTCACTTCCACAACAGCCATAACCATCAGTGTGCTAAAAGCTAGTGCTTTCACAGAAGAGCTTTGCTGAATCTCATTGCAGCTGAGCCAGGAGCTCTCTGGGCCTGTTGAATGTCTCTCTTCTACCAACGTGATGCAGTAAACAGATGGGACCTCTGCTATGGTGTGATGCTCAGTTATTCAAGTTGAACCACTGTGTGCTGGGCTGTGGTTGTGCTGGCTGAGCCGTGACTCACGTTCCCTTCTTCTGTGAGGAGCAGAAAACTCCAGCAGATGTGTAGAGCAAGCAATGGGGAGCAGTAGCTCTTGCAGTAATATTTACCAGCATTTGTCTGTCAGAGCTCTTTAAAAGACTGTTTTGAAGATGTTCATCTTTCTTTGATTTGCTGGAAATCCTGATGTGAGAGCCATACTTAGGATTGCAGTGTTCTTGGTGGCTGGCATGTACATAAGACACAGGTCAAGGGGTTTTGTCCCCCCAGCCCTGCTCCCACTCAGGGTCTCATCTGTCAAGGGAGAAGCGTGCAAATTCAATGCTGGTGCTAAGCAGGACTTAGCTGGCTCCACCCTGCTGCTGGATTTTTGCTTCCTTGGTTTTTAACCAACGCACAATCAGCATCTTGGTGAAGCAGCCGTAGGAAAAAGGAAGCTCACATAGAATATAAATAGCCAAATTTTAAAATGTGCCAGTGTAGCAGCTTGCCTGGCTCTTGGCATGAGCCTGCCTAGAGACTGCTGTGAAACTGCAGTACTTCATGTGTGGTTTGCAAAGGGGGAGCTTTGGGGGATATCACACAAGTCAGCAAGACAAAAAAGGAATGAACTTGACAGTCTTGAATATGGGAAGGAAATGAATTTTGCTTCTGCGCACATAAAAATTGGGTGTATCCTCTGCATGTGACATGAAACACAGTGAAAAACCCTGTGCAGTTGATGCAATACTTTCCACTGTAGTTGCATAGTAGCTGCCAACGATTCATGGATTGATCCTAGGACATTTTATCCTCCTGTATGATTTAATTTCTTTATTAATTTAATTGCATCTCTAAAGCATCTGATTTTTCTTGATGTTTGTGTCTGGAGTTTATAACTGCCCAGCTAAATCTCTTTTCTGAGAGACTGTACAGGGGTCTGCTGGTCCTGCTGGACCCAGAGCTTTCCTCCAGCCTGAAGTCAGCATAACTGAAAGACACACAAGGGTAGAACTGATCTGCAGGCTGGGTGATGAAACCTGAGAGAGGGTCCAGGACAGCTGATGTAAAGCATTGTTGGTAGTGATCCCTGTTCTCTATCACTGCCTCATGGACAGTGGGCTTGTGTGCTCAAGAGACATCTACTACTGTCACTTCTGGAGGACAGCCTGCCGGCCTGGGCCTGGGCCAGCTAAGCTGGGGGAAGGTTGGACTTAGAGCTGCACTACCCCCAGCAGCCAGCATCGTCACTTTGGAAGATTTATGGAGGCAGGAGAGAGATGTATTTTCATGTCATGCTGTCTAGGAGGGTGCAGGACATGTGTGTTGCTGGGTGCCTTTTCCATTCTTGAGATTCAGACCTGTTTATACTTAAAAGTAAAATTATGCCATAATTTATCCCAGAGCACAGAACAAGAGAGACTGACACAGGTGTCTGGAAGGACATCTGTGTCCACTGCCTTGAGTGGGTGCTGTCAGGGTTGGTCTTGAAGCCAGTGAATCCAGGGAAAGACATTTGATGATGGCAGTACAGCTGGAGTTTGGAGCTTTACAAACCCTTGAGCTTCAACAGACAAAACCTCTCCGCAGTCTGGCATGAAATGAGAAGAGCAGGTTCAGCAGAAAGTGAGAAGTCCAGTAACCCTGCCCAGGGCTCTGTCCTCATTCATTAGAACCATGAACAAGCAGCTTTTTAAAGTTTTCCCCTTAGTCTTTGAACTGGCTGTGGTTCCCTGCCTTGATTCCTTGCTCATAACAAGCACTTGATTTGAGCAGGGTGTGACAATAGCTGAGTGACCACTGCTGTGATGGCAATGATATAAGATGGTGGTTGAAGAGCATGTTAGGTGCACGCTTGATACATCAGCTCAGAGTCATGTTCAGTGTTTTCTGTTCAGTGTCTCTTGAGATGGGCAGTGCCATCTGAAGCAGAGGCTGTTCCCGTGTTCACAGGGAACAGTTTGGGAAGATAAAATTTTGCAGGGAACAGCACTGCTCCTGAGACTCTGTCCTGGGTTGCTCCATGGCAGCATCTCCCCTGGAAAGGCTTGTATGGTTGCGTTGCTCAGAGGTTTTTGTACTCCTGGGAGACAGATTTCAAGGAAAGCTGTGGGCTGGCTCTAGCTCTTGGTTGCACTGTGATATGCAGGGCAGCTAGTTCCTGAGCCCATGTACCCCAGCATGTGGTCACATCCCCCTGCTAACCGCTTACTGCTTCCAGGCATTGCTTGAGCAGTGGGGTTTTGCTGCATGTTACACTGTGTCCCACCATTTGGCATGGGGGACGGCGGGCAGGGGAGATCCCACAGTGTTTGAAAGGATCTGGATAAATCCTTCTTAACAGAAGCATTGAAACAGATTGTCCTTGTGGGGTTGGAGCTACCATGGAGCCCCATGCTGGCATGTGGGGCTAGGGGACATGCATGCCTGGACACCTGCCTGAAGAAGCATCCCCTCTTTCCTTACGAGATTTTAGATTATCTCCATTCCACAGAACAGAAATGTGAGCCTTGTGGCTGGGTCAGGCTGTGGGCCAGAACTGCCTGTCCCCAGAGGTACAGGGACATGTCCCTGCTGTGCCCAAACTCATCTCAGTGTGGTTCCCTAGGGTTTTCCCTCAGCTTTGAGCTCCCCCTTTGGATTTCTGCTTCTGTGCGTGGCCAGCACTGCTAAAGCTTGTGGGCAGCTTGCTTTGACAGTTAATATTTATTACCAAAGTGTGCTGAGGTGCTCAGTTTCTGCAAAGGCAGATTACTGAGAATATGATCAGACCAGGCAGCAATGTCATGTTGTGAGAAAGGCAAAGACTTGGGGACGGAGAAACAGCTGGGGCTGGGTGCAGGGATGTACTGCCACCTGCTCCCCTCACTGCTTGGTGAGGGGTCCTCCTTCTGCCCAGTACCTGGCGCTGGCACAGGTAGGAAGGGCTGAAACACCAAACTAGGGGACATGGAGGAGACCGAGAGCAGCTTCCTGAAGTCCTGGCTTTGCCTATGTGCGGGCTCTGGTGGGCCCAGGCTTAATCTGGCCTGAAAGTTGTCACCTGGTTTGCATTTCTGAGTGGCAAGGGAGACTCTCACTGCCTGCCAGCTGTTGTCTTTGGCTTGCTGGGATGCCTTATATGAGCCTGCAAGAGCATTTCTGCCACACTTCATTCTCCTTATTTCATGGTGTATTGTATCTTTTCATGCAGAGCTCCACACAGGAGATTGGAGAAGAGCTGGAGGATGGCGTGATCTACAGCATATCGCTTCGGAAAGTGCAGCTCCATCACACAGGCAACAAAGGGCAGCGATGGCTGGGGGTAAGCTAGGGGCTTCACCAGCCTCCTGGCAGAGGGTGTTTTAAACATATTTCCTTCCAGAGTCAGGGCTTTGCAGGGTTGATACCAGCACATGTTGCTGTCTTCTTGCTCCCCCAAACCCTCCTGTCCTGGGGGGTGTCCTTCCAAGTCTTATGTGGGAATCATGTAATTACATGGGAGCAGTGGCATGGGAGCACCTGTTGGCCTCTGCCCCACAGGAAGGGGCATGGGGGAAACAATCTAAAGCCCATTTTGCAAAAAGGGCAACTCCGATTTGCATCTAGATTTTAGCAACTTTGAGGTCTTTCTTGGCATTTCCCAAATGCTCAAGTTTTCTCAGCTGGTATTTGGTGTCTGAAGAGACCTGGTTTCCCCTTCTCAGGCCTGTCATGAGAGCCCCAAGCCCTGTGTAGGGTGTCCATGGGCCCCACCTACAACCAAACAGTGTCTTATGAAGCTGAAAGTGTCTGTCTTCACCCAGTCTACTGGCTTCTGATCCTGTCCCCACAGTTTGAGAATGAGTCAGCCTTAAACCTCTACGAGACATGCAAGGTACGGACAATAAAAGCTGGGACCTTGGAGAAGCTGGTGGAATACCTGGTCTCAGCCTTCAAGGGCAATGACTCCACCTATGTCACCATCTTCCTGTGCACTTACCGGGCCTTCGCTACCACCAAGCAAGTGCTGGATCTGCTGCTTAACAGGTGAGGCTGCCCTGAGCCCCAGAACACAGCTGGGGTGGTGTCTAAGCCCCCTCAATGAGGAGAGCCCCAGCTTCTTTTGCTGCCACACCTTGGAGGGCTGATGGGCTTCTCCCAGCTCCATCAATATGAAGGTTTTGGGGCTGGACAGGGAAGACACAATTTCCCAGAAAGCTGGAGCTCTTCCAGCTGGTACCCTGCTGTGAGGTGGCCAGTGCTGGCTGCTTCCCTATTCCCATAGCATGGGGGCTGTGGCAGAGAGGGGGGAGCAGGACAGTGCCTGGGAAGTTCATCCCGACACCCTGGCAGAGCTGGGGAGGTGCTGTGGAGGGAGAAGAGGCAGCACTGAGAGGCAGCTGATTCAAGGATGCTCACTGTTTCCACAATGTGCCCCACCAGGTATGGCAAACTCCATGTGCAGGTGAATGGGGACCATGCCAGGCATGCTGTGGATGAGAGGATGGAGCTGAAGAAGTAAGTCTGACTGCACTATGGGTGAACAAGATGGGTAGCTCTGGTGACAGCTCTTTGATTCTCGCTTACAGGCATGTGTTATTCCTCTTGTCCCAGAGGTGCACCTGAGGCTCATGGGGGTGCTCCTGAGAGTGCACATGGTTGTCTCCTGGCACCTGATTCTCACACGGGCTTGCCTGTGTTTCCCCCCCTCCCGCAGCACCATCTCTTCCATCCTGGGTGCCTGGCTGGACCAGTACTCAGAGGACTTCCGCAAGCCCCCGGACTTTGCCTGCCTCAAGCAGCTCATCTCTTACGTGCGCCACAACATCCCTGGCTCAGACCTGGAGCGCCGAGCCTGCATCCTGCTAGCCCAGTTCCAGCAGCAAGAGCAGAGCGAGTCTGAGGCAGAAGGTAGGGGTCCTTTTTCTGCTTGCAGGGGGCCATTTGGCGCTGCAGGTGGAGGTAATGCTACTGGTTGTCATTAAGTGTCTCCAAAACCTCGGGTCTTGCCACATGGCTGAACCCCTATAAACCCTGCCTGTGTTTACATGAAGATACACTGGGAAGCTAATCCAACTGCACCAGAGGTGGGATTTCTAAATGAACTAGCTTATCTGCCCTTAAGCCTCTGCAGATACTCGTGTCCAGGTTTAAAATGACTCTGCTTTTATCTGAGCCTTGTTTATCGTGGTGTGAAGCCAGATGGGAATTAAGAGCCCAGGTGGTAGGATATGGGTGTCCACAGGGAGCTGAAGTGGTTCAGCATGGGCCCCAGCTCCTATCAGCACTGTGGTGCTCAGCTTCACACCATCTCTTACAGCTGTGGACCACAGTGGCTGCACCTTTCAGCTGGTGGAAGAGAACGGGGTCAGGGACGGGAAGCCGGATTTCCTCTCCTTCTCCCCAGAAATGGTAGCAGAACAGTTCACACTGATGGATGCTGTGAGTATTCATACAACAGCTAGGTCAGTGGTGCTTTATCTGCCTGATACCTGCAACTCTGGGCACAGGCCTGTTTCCTTCCAGCCATCTCTTCCTCCTGGCTTGTTCTTTTCCCAGGAAAAGCAGACACCCATTTACCCTTTATCTTCCAGGAGCTGTTTAAGAAAGTGGTGCCTTACCACTGTCTGGGCTGCATCTGGTCCCAACGAGACAAGAAGGGCAAAGAACACCTGGCACCCACCATCCGTGCCACGGTCTCGCAGTTTAATAGTGTGGCCAACTGTGTCATTGCCACATGTCTCGGAGACCGGTCCCTGAAGCCACAGCACAGGGCTAAAGTGGTGGAGCGGTGGATTGAAGTGGCTCGGGTAGGACAGCTTACTGTCTCTCTCGGCCCAAGGGCTGAGGTTTTGCAGTGCATGAATCCCAGCAGATCCCTGAGCTTTCTTTAATGCTGAGTCCTGTCATCTCCTTGTCTGCCCCAGGAGTGCCGCATCCTGAAGAACTTCTCCTCCCTCCGAGCCATTCTCTCGGCTCTGCAGTGCAATGCTGTTCACCGGCTCAAGAAGACCTGGGACGAGGTCCTACGGTAAGGAGCACCTGCTGGGTTCATTTTGACTGCTGGGAGGTTTCGGGGGCAGGTTATGCTGTGGCTGCTGTGGTCCTTGAATATGTAGATGGGATCATCTCAGCTCTAGCATTGCTTCTTGTAGTGTGCCCTAAACACAGGGACCAGTATAAGGGTTCAGGGAGGAGATAAAAGTATTATCTCCTTTCCATGTGAAACACCCTGCAGTATCCCCCAGACAGCAAGGCCCTTCTAGAGCTATGAGCAGAGCTGGGGTCATTTGGGTGAGCAGAGGAGGAGACTGACTGTCACAGCACTGCTGACTTTTCCCCTGAGCAGGGAGAGCTTCCGCACTTTCCATGAGCTCTCAGAGATCTTCTCCGACGAGAACAACCACTCGCTGAGCCGGGAGCTTCTCATTAAGGTATGGGGAAGTGGCATCCACATCTCTCTGTCTTTGGCATGGAGCTTGGGCTGGTGCCAGCACAAGTTTCTGCAGTGTTTCAGTCACAAGGATAAAGTCATTGTTGCTGGGGTGTCAGGCAGGGGTACAGGCAGGGTGTGCTGGGTCTGGGGAGCAGGCAGGGGTTTTGGACTAGGCTGGGCTTTCTGCTTCTCCACCAAAAAGTCAACATTGTCTGCAGCTTGCAGAGAAATATTCAGCAAGCAGAGATAAGCAGTGGGATAGGATCCAGTGCATCAGGTGACAGCTTCTCCCTAGAAGCAGCTGCATTTTAACAGCACAGTGTGAAATCCTCTTGATTTCCAGTAGGGTTGTAGTGTTTGTGGAAAGATGCAGCAAAACTGTCCTTCTTCCCATTAGAGCCTCTCTGCAGCTTCACAGTCTGGGGGCTGAGAGGACACAAAATGCAAAAATGAACAAACCATTCCATTGAGAAGGTTTATACAGAGCTGGAAATGGGAGCAGCAGTTCCTGTTCACTAAGCTGCTCCCCTCTGTGAGCCATGAAAAATCTCAGGTTTGATTTCTTCCCCTTCTCTTCATCCCTCTTTTCCTCTACAAGGAAGGCTATCCAAATAAAAGCAGGTGTGAATTTTACCTCATCTATTAGTGCAGTTTCCCACTCGCGCTGATTCCCACCTCTCCCCACCATCCAGGAGGGCACATCCAAATTTGCCACCTTGGAGATCAACCCAAAGAGGGCTCAGAAGCGGCAGCAGCAGCAGAGAGAAATGGTGAGTCTGACACAAGTGCCCCTATGCCCCCTCCCTGGCAGCTGCTCAGGCTGGTCCCAGCTCTCTGCTGACCTTGCTGTCCTTTCTGTCCCCACAGGGTGTGATGCAGGGCACCATTCCTTACCTTGGCACCTTCCTCACGGACCTGGTGATGCTTGACACCGCCATGAAGGATTTCCTGGATGTATGTCCCTCCATCTCTGTTCTCCTCTTCCTCTCTTTCCTCCACACAGCCACCTCAGAGGCTGAGCTGATGAAAGGAGGGCTTGTTCCCTGTGCATCCTACATCTGACACTGCACCCTGCACATCCTATATTCAACACTGCACATCCACCTCTGGCAGCACATGGAAATGGGCCAGTCTCACGCTGCCCCTCGGCAGGGACTCAGGCAATGTAGTGGCAGGGCGAGATGAGAGCAGTATTTTTCTGCCTGCTGAACACTGACATTTGGCTCACTCTTTTCCAGGGCGGGCTGATCAACTTTGAGAAGAGAAGGAAGGTAAGAGTTTTTCCCAGTCTACAGCACAGCAGGGTGGAAGGAGGAGGCTGACTTGGTGTTAGCCCAGGCTATGCTAGTCTCTTTGGGGTCGATCCCTCTCCTGTTTTGCTGTTATTTGCCTTTATTTTTGGGGAGAAGGATTCTGGTCTTGTACATCTGCCTTTGTACATGGGGCTGGCCTGTTTTGGAGAAGACTCTGGCTGGCAAACAAATCTGGTCTCACAGCCTCTATTTGCTGCAGGAATTCGAAATCATTGCTCAGATCAAGCTGCTTCAGTCAGCCTGCAACAACTACAGCTTCACGCGGGAGGACCAGTTCGTGGACTGGTTCCACAGCCTGGAGCGGCTCAGTGAGGCTGAGAGGTGAGTGTGACAGGGGCTAAGGCTGTGCTGCTGCTGGTGCATGGGGAGGTCCCACCACTGGTCTCCTCCAGCTAATGAGCAGCAGCTGCCCCATGCTCCAGTGTCTGCGCTGCCTCCTCTCTGCAGCCATGGCAGCATGGAGAACTCAAACCCTCATCTTTCCCCTCCTAGCTATGGGCTGTCATGTGAGATTGAGCCACTGTCAGAGTCAGCCAGCAACACGTTGAAAGCAAAGAAAAACACAGGCATCATCAAGCGATGGAGCGAGTGAGTCTGCTTGTCCCTGGCAGGATGCAGGGTGGAGACAGGGCATCTCTGTCTGAGCATTGCAGGGAGCCAGGCTGGGGTGGCCTCTGTCCTGTCAGCAAAGTGCATACCAGCTCTGCCCCGTTCTCACCTGCCCTGCATCTCTCCTGGCAGCCGGCAGCCACCAAGCACCGAGCCCTGTGGCAGCAGCAGCTCCCACTCAAAGTCCTTCGATCAGCTCAAGTGCGGGCAGTACCTGTGCAGCGGGGATGCCACTGACTCAGTGAGCGTCACTTCCGCTGGCTCCAGCAGCTCAGATGTGGAGGAGATCAACATCAGCTTCATCCCTGAGTCCCCCGACTGCCAGGAGAAGAAGGTATGGGGCAGCTCATGGGGTCCGGGCCTCTGGAGGCAGGTGTGGCCATTGTGTGGGAACTGCCCCAGTACTGGTGCTGGCACTGGGTCTGAGGGGTTCCCAGGGGTTGTTTCTGATGCGCTGGGGTGAGGGAGGCCCCTCCTGTTTGCCGCTCCAGCAGAATGGCAAGGCTATCGCACCTCTGGTGGCTGTAGTCATGTCAGTCCCCTATTGTCACAGGTCAGTGAGATCCCTCTGGCCTCCCTCCCCCAGCGCTGGTACGCCCTTTCTGTGGCCAATGGAGAAGTTAAACCTGCTGTGTCCTCCGCATCCCCTCTCCTCCCTGCCCTCCAGTTCTGGGAATCCACATCCCTCTCCTCCCTGGACACATCAGGCATTGGCTCAGGCTCCAGCAGTGCCTCATCCTCTTCAGTCTCCTCCACGCCAGTGACGGCCTCCCGTACCCACAAGCGCTCAGTCTCTGGCATCTCCAGCTACTCCTCCCTCTCGCTGCCCCTCTACAACCAGCAGGTGGATGACTGTTGCATCATCCGTGTCAGCCTGGCTGTGGACAATGGCAACATGTACAAGAGCATCCTGGTTAGTGCGGGGCACGTGTGGTGATGCCAGGAAAAGGGTGGCTCACCCACTTGGTTGTGGGCAGGGCCCATTTTGGGTGTAAGCCATAATGAGAGGCTTTGCAGTGTTTTGCACCCCTGGGTTAATAATGTTCTCTACTTGCAGGTGACGAGCCAGGATAAGACCCCAGTTGTTATTCGCAAGGCCATGGCAAAACACAACTTGGATGGGGACAGGCCTGAAGACTATGAGCTCGTTCAGATCATCTCAGAGGAGAGAGGTGTGTGCTGGGATGTGGGGGCTTTCCTGGGGTCTGTATCCCCAGCCAGCCATGCAGCCCTGCAGCCTGGCTTGGAAGTGTCAGTACAGAATCACAGAATCTTAAGGGAGGGACCTCG
>NDXB01003784.1:4484-16315 GCA_002631895.1 Agapornis roseicollis | reverse complement strand
TGTTTCCCTTTTTCCAGTCATCAGGAACTTCACCTGACTGCCGTGATTTTTCAAATATGATGGCCAGTTGCTTAACAGCCTCATTCACCAGCTCCTTCAGGACCCACAGATGGATTTCATAAGGTTCCATGAACTTGTGTACGTTCAGGTTCTTAAGATGTTGTCAAACCAGATCCTTTACTATAGTGGTCCCAAGGTCTTCATTCTCACAGTCCCTGCGTCTGCCTTCCGAGACTAGGGTGGTGTGGTCAGAGCATTAATAAGTTAATATGAATATCAAAATCTAAACCACACTTAGCATTATTTAGAATAGTTAAAACAGTTTATGAAGTGGAATGTGATTTAGCACTACAAAATAAGCTGTTGCTTTCAGTTTGTAAAAGAAGATGTAAATGAGCATCTGGCTTTTTTATACAGTTACATTTTTTTTTTTTTTCTTCCCCCTGTCTTGGTTATATTCACTTTCCTTAAGGATTTTGAATGCTACAGTACACACTTGAAGAGGAATTCAGTAACACAAATGCACTTTTTCTTCTGTGAATGAATACCAAATATGGAATGTATTTCCTTGGTTCGTGTCCAGATCTGCCCTGGATTCACCAGTAAGAGTCGTTTTTTTCTCCTTCTTAGTAGCTGGTGCAGTGCTATGTTTTTGACTTTCAGCCTGGGAACAGCGCTGGACAATACCGATGTTTTTAGTTACTGATCAAATGTTTAGTCTGAAGGACTTTCTGAGTCTCATGCTCTGCCAGGGGGGAAGGGAAGCTGGGAAGAAGCAGAGACAGGACACCTGACCCAAACTAGCCAAAGAGGTATTCCATACCACAGCACATCATGGCCAGGATGTAAACTCAGAGTTCTGTGGAAGGGCTAGGTACTGGCGGGTGGTATTGTATTCTCATCCCTTGTTATTTCCCTTACTATTATTAGTGGTGGTAGCAGTAGTGGTTTGTGTTATACCTTAATTACTGGACTGCTCTTATCTCAACCCATAGGAGTTACATTCCTTTGATTCTCCTTCCCGTCCCTCTGGGAGTAGTAGGGGTGGGGTGGGGAGGAAGGAGGGAGTAAGCGAGCGGGCTGCTTGGGTCGGACATGGTCTTTCGAAGATAGGAGGGCAGCAGACACATCTGTCTACACTGGACCTAGAGAAAACAAGTATCTTTCGAGAGCAGGCTCTGCAAGTGTAGAGGCATAAGCTTGCTCGGCTGAAATGGCATCTGATTTCCACATCTAGGAAACTGAAGATCATCACATCCTAACTGAAAATGCTTCTCTTCCCTATTACTCTTGTCTTTAATCACTGCCTAATTAATAAAAACAATACTGTTTNCACAAAGTCCTTGGTCAGGGCAAACATCGCTCAGCAACAACCAAAAACATTGGCCTTATCAGCCTTGTTCCTGGGTTAAGTCAAAACACAGCTACTAAAGAGAAGAAAAACTGACTGCAACTGCAGAACCCAGGACAGCTTGGTAGCAGCCAGCATGGCTTCACTAGGAGGAAATCCTGCCTGACCAATTTGGGAGCTGTCTGTGATGGGGCTACGGAACTGATAGACAGGGGTAGAGCAGTTGACGTCATCTACCTGGACTTGTGCAAAGCGCTCGGCACTGTCTCACACGACATCCTTGTCTCTAAACTGGAGAGCTATCAATTTGATAGGTGGACCACTTGGTGGATAAAGAACTGGCACACGCAAAGGGTTGGGGTCAATGGCTCAGTGTCCGGCTGGAGACCAGCGACGAGCGTTGTCCCTCAGGGATCAGTCTTGTTTAACGTCTTTGCTGGNTAATCTTCTCAGTTTTCTTTATGTTCTGTTTTCATCTTTGGCCTCTGTTGTGGTTTAAGCCCAGTCAGTAACTCAGAACCACGTGGACCATCGCTCACTCCCCTCCTTCTTCCCCCCACCCCAGCTCCCGGAGGGAATTGAAAAAATCCCACAGGTTGAGATAAGCACAGTCCAGTAACTAAGGTATAACACAAACCACTACTGCTACCACCAATAATAATAATGATAAAGGAAATAACAAGGAAAGAGAATAAAACCTCTCACCACCCATCAACCGACACCCATCCCAATCTGAGCAGTGGTCTAACTCTTCTGGGTAACTGCCCCAAGTTTATATACCTGGCATGATGTGTTGTGGTATGGAATACCTCTTTGGTTAATTTGGATCAGGTGTCCTGTCTCTACTTCCTCTCAGCTTCCCTTGCTCCCTGGCAGACCATGAGACTCAGAAAGTCCTTGGTCAAAGTAAACATTACTGAGCAACAACTAAGAACATCGGTGTTATCAGTGCTGTTCCCAGGCTGAAAGTCAAAACCACAACAGTACACCAGCTACTAAGAAGGAGAAAAATGGCTGCTACTGCTGAACCCAGGGCAACCAGTATCTCTGTATGCATGAACATGCACATAGATGATATAGATATACAGATAGATATATTTAGATATAGATGATAGGACAGCCTCTTATAATAAGGCTGGGAATGAGCTTTGCATTGTAAAGAAAGAAAAAAAGAGGTGGTGCTAAGCATTGAGAACCACCTGATTGTTAAATAGCAATTCAAGCTGCAGTCTGCAATAAGGAGAACACTGTAACTCGGATCTTACCAAATTTGTTCAGCAATGATTTAATTTCTATTGTGACTCAAGAGAAAAACCTGAGACTGTGTTTACCCTGAGCTTTAACTCAAACAGAAGTAAATTAATTTTTAATATAAAATTAGTATTGCTCTTTCTAATGAGGCACTCTTAGAAATCCACTGCATTAAATATTATCAAGCTGGCTTTGTCTAAAATACTCCCGAGAATATGTACGGAGTATCCTTTATTCATGCAAAAATAAGTAGAAAATAAGCAGCAAGGACTTTATGATAATGATTTGTGCAGAAATGGAATCAACAGGAAAACAGCTTTTGTTTGCAATTTTGACATTTTTTCCTTCTCCTGTACAGCATTTTGGTCCCAGACACATCCTTGTGTAGGAAACTGCCATGGCTGGGGTTGTTTTACTGTGTACAGGGGGTCTCCTCTCCTCCTGCATCAAAATATGTGAAAGAAAGGAGTGTGTGCACCCCAGAGCCTGTAAGGAGGGCCATGGGTACCAAAGGAGTACCCCAGACATTGGGAAAGGAGGGCCAGGCCATTCTTTGGCACGTTCCTGCTGGGTTTATGGAAGTCCCTTTATGCTGTTTTCAGCTACCTTCCTGTTACATCAGCAGCTCTTAGTACACTATTACCACTTATAAAACAAATGTCTTTACCCTGCTCTCCCAGGGGGGTTGTGCTAGATGATCTTTCGAGGTCCCTTCCAACCCTTAGGATTCTGTGATTCTGTGAAATGTCTTATTAATGCTGATCATAGCACTCGTGTTCAGGGGAGAGAACAATATGCTGGGGACACAGGAGTCAGGTGGGTCAGGTGTCAGAGGCAGCTTCTGAGCATGGAGCAGGGCAGCCCCCAGTAAAGCCTGTCCTGGCTCCTTCAGAGCCAACATCAGCAGCCAGCAACCAACACCTTCCTCTTCAGCCTTGCATCTGTGTGAGGTTCCCTTTACACATTATTTTAATGGTCTTCCTGAGTTGTTCTGGGGTTTGTTTTGGTTTGTTTTACTTTACCTGTTAGTTCTCCAATATTATTTAAATTTACAGTTCCCCCTGGGCCAAATAACTACTGAGAATAGAAAGGGATACTTTATGTTATGCAGCAATGACTCAGGTTGGTTTTATCTGGGTTTAGGGATAAAACAGGCTACCTGATACTTGCCTGGTCCCTAGAAAGCAGGTTTTATCACAGTTAAAAACAGCCTGAGTCAAGGCAACCATGGGTATGTCCCAAAGCCCTACACCAATAACAAGTTGCTGGCAAGTGAAAAATGATACAGGGCTATGTTCCCTTGACCAGATAGCTTTTGAAACCTATTCCTTGTATGAGACCTTAAAAATACACTATTGACATAGGATGGGGTTTTAAGCAACGTGGTCTAGTGGAAAGTGTCTCTGCCCATGTCAGAGGAGTTGGAACTAAGTGATCTTTAAGGTCCCTTCCAACCCAAACCAGTCTTTGATTCTATTATATGATTCTATGACATGTCCTGATAGCAATGCTTTTATTTGTCAGCGTTTGTTTTCCTGTGGGTCATAGAATTCTGTTTAAGCAGTGGTATCAAAGTGCCAGGCATGGTCCAAAGGCTGTACTAGGGTGTCCCTGCAAGGAAGAAATTCTTATTTGAGTAGACACGTCAAAGGAAACTAGGGTCAGAGATGGATGCTCATGAAAAGCACAGGAAACTCTCCCCAGCTTTACCAAGCGAGTTGCTGTGATAAAAAAAGAAAGGGGCTGAGTCTCTAACTCATAGTACAGAGCTATCCCAAATTCTACTAATTCTTTCTTTTCCCTTTCTAGTGCTTCATATGTCTCTCTTCCATACACAGTATTTCATTTTCAATTAGGTGCTTCCATGGTTTGGCAAGCGCTATGAGAAAAGCAGGAAAAGCATGTTAAAACTGAAATTACATTGTGCCAGAGAGGAGTCGTACAGCAACAGTGATAGTGTGTCTTGCAACAGCAGCTTTTTAAGAGCACTAGTAAAAAGGAATTGTCAGTAAGGATAATCTCAGGATTTGTAGTTCATCTGAATAATGCTTGCCATAATTAGAACTTTGACTACAGATTTTACAGCATTGCTAGCATCACTGTGTTAGCATGTTTGCTATTATCCTGACTAATCTTTAACTTTGATTGCAATACATGTCAGATGCCCAGCTTTGAGCAAACATTACAAAAAGCATGGACAGACTTGCAAAATGAAATAGCCTGTGCCGTGAAGTATTTGAAATTTGAGACATGGCAGCAGAAGTACATTTTTTTAGGAATCAATTATGTGTTCTGCAGTAGACTGCAAATAGGCAAAGAAATTCTTCAGGAATTATAGAAAAAGATGGTATTTTTTAAATCATTAGACATTCATAACATTCTAGACTAAGAGTACTTTAAAAGGATTGCATACTTGTCCATATATATATCTATTAAGATACATACATTCTCACCTGCCTTTCTGCAAATATTTATTGAAGTCCTTTTACTTGTTTTTAATTTTTTTCTTGACAGCAGTGCTGTAAGAGTTGTTTTGTTTTGCTTTTTCCAAAATTATCCTAATACACCTGTAATTTTCTCTGTCATGTATGAATAATGCAGTTTTTTCAAACTCCAAATGAAATTATAGTCTACTGCAGTGTGTTGGACAGTTAGTGCCAGCTGGGTATAGCAAATTAGATAATCCACCCCCTTGAGTCTGAATTACTTTGGTCACTTCGAAAACGTGACTTGAAAACTCAAAAAAAGGCTGTACAGTTTGATGTCCTTTCAAAAAAACTTTGTAAAATGTAAAATGAAAAAATCCACATTATGTGCAATTAATAGTATGGAGGATTCCAGTGCCTTAAAACCAAACCTCTTTCTGAAAGTATTTTTCACCAATTTTTTGGCTCACTTTGCCTCCTCTCTCTGTAGTTTTGTGCTCCAGGGATCTATAAAGGAGATATTCCTGCTTATGTATGGAGAGAAAGAGATTTTTATGAATACCAAACAAGCATAATTTATGCAGAAACTCTATTAAAAACTCTGTTTGGCACTTTTACTTGCATTAGTAATATAAAAACTCCATTAAAATGAATTTTTAAAAAACGTGTTGGACCTCAATTCTCTAAACTTATTCCCATAGTTAATCTCAGTTTTCATTGCCAAAGGACTACTAATATATTAGTATTAACAATATCCTCTTTATTACCTTGCATAGAGCTGCTTACATGTTCTCTTGTGTGAATATATTTACATTTATTTATACACATACATGCTTGTAAAATCATCGTATGAAATTTTGGGCCCTCTGAAATCAATTTTAAAAATCCTACCAACTTCAGCAAGAATCAGACCCTTAGTCTACAATTCCTGTATTTTAGCCTCAGTACCTGTAGCCACAGAACAGCAGATTAACATTTTACAGGTTTCTAGGTAGCCTTTATGCACATTGGGTCCTCTCCTTGCATACAACCATGCTGACTAGAATTTGCTATATTGGTTCACTCTGCATTTCCATTTGTTTACTACTGTGTTGCATACATTATACTACTATGTTACATAATCTTCATTAGTTTTATTCACAGAAATCATACTTTAATTTTTATCACTTCTTCACATTTTTCCTATTCTGGAGAAGCATGTAAAAGAAGCTTTTGCATCTTTTAGCCTACAAAAACTTGTTAACAAGCTTCTAGAATGATTTAGGAAGATACACTAACTGATTTAGTTCCAGAGCTGCTCCACATTGACAAAAATTAAAGACTGACAGTGTATTTTACTACGGTATAAAGTAAGATTTATATTATATTATGCCTTAACAGCAGCTTGATCTTGACAATTATCCTATTATTCATGATTTCAGATGCATTTTTGAGCTGTTTGAGTTCTTGTAATTTAAATCTATTGCCAGAAAAATGTTTAAACCAAAAAGGAATCAAAGTACATGAAGCGGTAAAGGTTACTTCAGACTAGTACGTAGAACACTTAGAATAAGTTAAGGATGAATTTAGGAAATACCCCATACATATTGGGTTAGATACTAAATGATTCCCATAGTGTATGATTCATAAGTCACCGGAAGCAGATGCTGCACTGACTTATGTCCTCTATTACCTCCCTAGTATTTACTAGTGCAAGTTAGGAACACAGTTTATCTTTGTGACAATTCTGGTCCTGATACTAATCTGCATTTTCAGCTTCCAAGCTTAGATGATTTCTGTATCTATTTTTATAAGGAAAAGATATTACTCACAAATCAATTATATGGTAATTATTAGTATAAATATGCATTAAATGATCAGTTCACTGTTATTGGTTGCTACATTTATTTGTACTCAAAGTAGTTACTTCAAAACCACATAATTCAGAGTGTGTGTACAATACCAAAAAGACAAAATTTCTTTTCTCTCAGTCCCCTACTTGTTGTGCAAACACTTTTTTTTGTCTTTTTCAAAACAGTCACTGTATTATTTGTTGACTTATTTATTTTGAAATGTACAAACAATGGAATAAACAGAAAGCAAGAAGGGATGTTTTCTGCTAAGTAATGAATTATTCAAGCAGTTAATGATGGAAACAATGACTTCATTGAAGCTGCAGCTCTCTAAGGCAACTCTATGAAAAAAATGCACTGAAAGAGAGCCATCCTTTAAGAATCAGAGCAGGTGTAGGCCTGTTGTCTGAGGGCTGTCATTATCAGCTGAATGGACTGTGTCTCAGACTTGACTGGCATGAGTAGGCAAAACTATTCATTAGCATCCCAGAAAAGGTCAATGATGAAACAAGTTAATCCATATATCACAAAGCCTGGGAGTTGGATGTGGTTCTGCTGATACAACCATTGGCAAAGGAATGCCAAAGCATGCATGTGGAATCATTTCCAAAACACTGACATGAAATGCTGTCCACAGTAAAAGACATATAAAAAGAGAACCCACACAGTCTAATTTAAAACACCATTCATAATAGTTTTATGAAGCTAGAACCAGCATGATCCTGATGTTATGAAAAATAAGTGATATTATTTCTTCCTTACTAACTATTTTTAAGTAGGAGAAACACGTGCTTGTGAATCTTTTTAATTCTTTTTTGTGAAGTGGTGTAGCTTCAACAAGAAAAGTACACTAGAGCAGCCAACAGCCGGTTGATTAAGGCAGTTATCTGATAGATGAGACATTAGATTTTGTCTCATGTTGACAATTTCTCTGAACTGAACTCTCCTGTGCTGTGAGTGAGTGCTCTAATAGCTATGCTCTTGCCTCAAATAACTGTTGCCCAGTGTCCAAGAAGAAATATAAGGCACATAACTTCAGCCAAGGGTGTCAACACAGAATCCTTCACTGACAGAGATGCATTCAAATTTCTGGGGACAGTATCTCAAGAGCAGCAGTATTTAAGCTACAACCTTTTATCCACATCCTCTTAGCTAATTTAGTCTAGTCCAATTGTGAATCCTGGTCTGAACTTATCAGTAGAGAGCATTTACATGACCTAACTGTAGAATCTAACATAGTCAATGTAAATTAGACAAACTCAGTGCAGAGCTAACTCCTTCACAGAATTATTAGAAGCTCCAAAGTTTCCTTATTGTTTTTACTGTTTCAGAGAAGCCTGTCTCTTGCAGTTGAGAATATGTAAGAAACCTAACTTAGTGACTTAATTATGTGATTTTACTACCTTAACATTTTTCCATTCAATACAGGAAAATTATGTATCCAGTTTAGATTGTATGCTTTGTTTCAGGAGTATGGAAGTCAGGCACTGCAACAATGAATATTACAACTGTCATAACTCAATATGGTTCTATTGTTTAATGCCAAACATTGAGTCTCACCTTGAGATGACTTTCCACTCTGCATTTTTTAGTGATAACCAAATTAAGACACAATAGTCTTCCCAAAATATCCTAATCTCCGCCAGGCCCACAACTTACTCTTTATGTCTCTGTAGAACCTAGCAATACATTCTTAAAGACTTAAACCTTGGAGTTCTCCTGGATGTTTGCTTCAGTACATAAACTTCAGTTTGTACAGAATTCAACAGCTATGGTACCTTGTAAAAGCAACCTGTATAAACACTGAATCGGTACTAAAACTGAAAAACTGCCTCCTGTCAGCTCTAAACTGATTTAAAGATACTTGTAATGTATGGACTTATAAAATTGAAAAGGTTGTGTCCTACACATTGAACTATTGATTGCAATACCTGTTACATTTACTTGCTGTGTCATACCTAAAGTTTCTGAATGTTCACATAGTATGACCAGAGTCATTTCCAAGTACTGCTAAAATATCTTCTTGGAGCCTAAAACTTTTTCTTTTCCAAAATTCAGAAAAGTTAAAATTCTTTAGCAATTTCTGTCATTATTAGTAGCTGCATTAAATCTACTTCGCGTTACTCCTGTGGTTTAAAGCAGCCCTAAAGCTGCTGGAGAATTCTCCAGTGAGATAGAGATGAATAACTTTTTGTCATCCTGTTGTATACAGATTACACTCACCCCTGCACTGTGATGGTCCCAACCTGTCCTAGGAGTTCCTCATGACAATAAATACCTTAGTATAAACATATATACAGTAAGTTCCATGTTTTCCCAGCATTTGCTGAAGTTCTTGACCAGTGTATCTTACTATATATGGCTGCACTTACTGACTATCCTGGCATCCCCATGGTACAATAATTTCTAATTTTATTCTTTAGCTTTAGGTAGGCTACTTGTTTAGTTTACTATAAGAGTGACCTCTTATACTGGCTTTGGCTGGGACAGAGTTAATTTTCTTCACAGCAGCCAGTCTGGCACTGTATTTTGCATTTGTGAATAAACACAGAATGTTGATAACATAACATTTTAGCTATTGCTGAACTATGTCTGCATAGCATGGAGGCTTTTCTCTTTTTTCCAACTCTGCCTGGTGGTGTGCAAGAATCAGGGAGGGGACACAACCAGGACAGCTGATCTGAGCTCACCAAGAGGATATCCTATGTCATGTAACATCATGCTCAGTAATAAAAATAAGCAGAAGGGTCTTTTTGGGAAGGTTACCATTGCTCAGAGACTGGCTCAGAGATGGTGAGTGATTGTCTTTGCATAACTTGCTTTGGTTCCTGGTTTTGGGTTTGGTTTGTTGCTTTTTTTTTTTCCCTGTCCTTTTCCTATTACCTTTGCTTATCTTTACCTCAACCCACGTGTTTTCTGCTTTTGTTCTTCCTGTTCTCTCCTCCAACCCTTTGTGGTGCTTAGCTGTGTGTTAATCCACAGCACCTCTACAAAATCAGCTAGTTATAAAAGATCAGTTGGAGATTCAACAATCAGTATAGCTCCTTCTGAGGCAGTACAGGAGGACTGTACTAAAGAAAAAATATCTGCCTATGGGGAATGTTTCTAATATTTTTTCTGTAGCTTCCCTATGCAAAGTAGAAAATGTTCCATTGATTGGAACATTTAAAGCCAGGCTGTATTTAACAAGAAAGTATCAATGCAGTGAAATCTTTGGCAGTTTGACAATGTGATTTTATATTTGTGTTTCTGTGACAGTTCTGATTCTGGAGTTCTACTGATCCATTGACAGCCATAGCAACACAATGGGAAGAAGTGAGGAGCACTATGCTATTGGAGCTGTGAAGCAGAAAAACTGTGGCTGCTTGAGTTGCTTATACCTGATATGAAAAATGTAGTCACAGTAAAAATATGCTGACAACCAGAAACAAACCATCTTTTTAGTCCCTTTGGGCTAATAAATCAGACTGCTCACAACTAAAATACACTGACTGTCTTGAAAGAAGCAGCACTGTTAACTTGAGTGTTTTGGACAAATTTTAACCAGTTTCGCTATTTACTTTCTCCTTAATAACTGCCTCTAAAATTTCATTTGGATGTCGTGTCTTTTTCTGTTTAAAACTGTCTGTCTTCATGATGATTGAGGTCTTCACTTTATATTATATTGGATCATGCCTGCAAATGAGTAATGGTACAGGACAGATATTGTTTATCCCAGTTTTAATGGCCATACTACTATTAAAACCCCCAACAACAACNATGTCGTGTCTTTTTCTGTTTAAAACTGTCTGTCTTCATGATGATTGAGGTCTTCACTTTATATTATATTGGATCATGCCTGCAAATGAGTAATGGTACAGGACAGATATTGTTTATCCCAGTTTTAATGGCCATACTACTATAAAAACACCCAACAAAAAAAAAAAAAACAAAACAAAACAAAAACAAAACAGAAAACCAAACCATAGTCTGGGGTTTTAGAATAGAATCATAGAACCATAGAATAGTTAGGCTTGGAAAGGACCTTAAGATCATCTAGTTCCAACCCCCCTCCTGTGGCTGGAACATGTTTATTGGAATAAACAGTGTAACATTAAGAAAAAAAAAAAATAAATCAGCTGTTTCTTAACTACACTGGTTTGTCCTGGGTTTAGCAATAGCAGTCATTTTTTCTTCTTCATAGTAGCTGGTGCAGCACTGTGTTTTGACTCAACCTGGGAACAAAACTGATAACACCGATGTTTTTAGTTGTCGCTAAGTAATATTTTGTTCTGACCAAGGACTTTGTGAGCCTCATGCTCTGCCAGGGAGGAGGGAAGGCTGGGAGGAAGCAAGGACAGGACACCTGACCCAAACTGACCAAAGAGGTATTCCATACCATAGCACATCATGCCCAGGATGTAACTGAGAGTTATCTGGAAGGGCTAGTGCTCTGGGGGGAGTTGGAGGAGGTTTTCAGACGGCGCTCGGTTGAGTTGGGGTGTCGTGAGTTATCTGTTGGTGGTTGGTGAGATGCTGTATTCTCTTCCCTTGTTATTTCCTTTAGCATTATTATTATTGGTGGTGGTAGTAGTAGTGATTTGTGTTATACCTTAGTTACTAAACTGTTCTTATCTGAACCTGTGGGAGTTGCATTCTTTTGATTCTCCTCCCCATCCCTCTGGAAGCAGGGGAGGGCAAGAAAGGGGGGTTGAGTGAGTGAATGAGTTGTGTGTCTGGGTTTAAACCAGACACTTTGCAATCCTCTTTTATGATTTTTACTTATTATACTCTAGTTACTAGTAATTCATTATTAATGTTTTGGGGTTGATTTTTTTTTAAAAAAAATAAATTTCCTCTTCAGTTGGGTCTTTTCAAAGGTTCATATGCTCCATATGCTTTGTTTTGAATCTGGATGCATTCTGGTCAGCACTGGTGGCTACTATACAGAGTTAGATAAAAGTTTTTAAAAAAAAACAAAACAAAACAAAA
>NDXB01003783.1:0-73031 GCA_002631895.1 Agapornis roseicollis | reverse complement strand
TTAAGTCAAAACACAGCTACTGAAGAGAAGAAAAACTGACTGCAACTGCTGAACCCAGGACACCCTTTTGTCCAAATGGAAGTAACTCAGGACTTCATGGGGAGATTCAGATGACGTAGAGTCAAGATTCACCCTACAGTAAAAAACTGACTTACTTTCGTCCTTTTTGAAATAAGGATAAAAGCAAAACCATATATTCCAAAGAATGTAGTTCTCTTAGAGAACATTTGGGGCCCACATTTCAGGAAACTCACATCTCTGGCTCGCTTCAGGAGTATTTATATTATTACAGTAGTGCCTGCTAACGTTGGTCATGATCTGGATCTTTACAATGGAAATACAAAATAATAAACAAATAAATATATATAAAAAACCAATCCTTGATAAAAGCATTGATAATCTAAAGAAAAGCCATACCACAGACAGACAGTGATCCACATCAAAAGAGTGTGGACTTGACATGCAAAAAAATAAGGTTCTGCCAAGAAAGTCTAGCCCAGGTGATCCTTGAATCACACAGAATCGCTNCAGACAGTGATCCACATCAAAAGAGTGTGGACTTGACATGCAAAAAAATAAGGTTCTGCCAAGAAAGTCTAGCCCAGGTGATCCTTGAATCACACAGAATCGCTACACTAGGTTGGAAGGGACCTCTAAGATCATCAAGTCCAACCCATGCCCTACACCTCCACTAAACCATGTCATCAAGTGCCATATCCAGCCTCTTTTTAAACCCATCCAGGGATGGTGACTCCACCACCTCTCTGGGCAGACTGTTCCAATAGTTTATTATTCTTTCTGTGTAAAACCTCTTCCTAACATCCAACCTGGACCTTTCTTGGCGCAGTTTGAGACTGGGTCCTCTCGTTCTGTCCGTTGCTGCCTGGTGAAAGAGACCAACCCCCCCCGTCTACAACCTCCTTTCAAGAAGTTGTAGAGAGTGATAAGGTCACCTCTGAGTCTCCTTTTCTCCAGGCTAAACAACTCCAGTTCTCTCAATCTCTCCTCATAGGGCTTGTGCTCCAAGCCCCTCACCAGCCTCATTGCCCTCCTTTGGACGTGCTCAATCATTTCCACATCCTTGAGGTCCCTTCCAACCTGGTATTCCACGACTGAAAAAAAGGGTGATTTCTGTGGGGCAACATTGCTCTCAGGGACTCAATAGGACTGTTTTATCTCTTTTGTATACATGGTACTAATGTAATAGTTTAGTTTCCAGACTTTAGTTTCCAGTCTTGATATTTGAAGGGCAGGAACTCCAGTTTCACTCATAGTCCGATCCACAGGGTGTTGCAGGTATATCCATCTATTTGGTCTTGCTTTTGCCTGCTGAGTGTACACAAATACACTCAGCAGGCAAACCTCCTACATTCTTCCTCTTCCCTAGATGTCTTGCTGAGGTTTGTCATTGCCATTTCTGTCCGGGCTCTAGAAGGCAGATCACTGAAACCTCATTTTTTCCCATAATGATTAAAATATTTTTGTAACTGAAATGCTGAAAAGATATTTCAGGACAGTTAGAATTCCCCAGATTAACAACAAAGGGAAAAAAAAAAAACAATGCAGTTGTGCAAAAATTACAAAAGAGAATCTATATAAAAATGAGGAGATTTGTTAAAAAGAAGCTAAAAAAGGTAGATCAAACAAAATTAAATGGGCAACATAGAGACTTTTGAGGGGCGCTGCATGGAAAATGCAGTGCCTGTATACACCATGTATTTCAGTGGACTTGAGAAAAAGTAGGAATGTTTAAGGAACAAAGTTGAAACAGATCTTTTTAGAATTAAGCAGATATTAATAAAATACCCAGGAAAGATGCATCCAAATGAAGAAAATGGGAAGGATCATAAGCTCGGGAAAACTGAAGAGGGGTAAATAAATGATCAGCCCTCTCCATGGAGGAAGGTCAACAGTTAAGTCCCATGGAAAGCTGTTCTCGGATGTGCTATTTAATAATCATAAATGACCTGGAAAAGGGGATGTGTTGTGACAAAGTTTGCTGATGATGCAGAGTTCTTTAGGGCAGAAAGGATAAAGTCCATTGTGACAAATTGTAGGAGGCCCTTACAAGATTCAGTGGCTGGATTAGAAAATGGCAGATAAAAATAAATATAGATAAATGCAATACAATGTATGTGTAAAACAATTGTAGCCTCATATACAAAATGATAGATTCTGAACTCACTCCATCCACTGGGGAATGAGACCATAGGGCTGATAAATAATTCCTTGAATCCATCTGTTCAGCTTGAATACATATGTAAAAATATACAGAAATTATTCTCAGAGAAAGGAATAAAGAACAAACTAGAAGCTATCTACATAAAAGTGTAGTTTGTGCCACATTGAGCACTGTGTGAACATGTTCAGAGAGCTCCACTGAGCACTACAATATCGTGAATAACATGGACGGCACATATAAGGGTCATCTGTTTGCTCTGTTCTCCAGCACAATAACTAGGGCCCATGAAATGAAGCCAGTGAGATATAGATTATTCACACAATTTACAAAATTCAGGAAAGGGAATTCTCAAAAGTGATTCCCAGATGAGAGCTTCAGTCTTCCTCTTGGCTTAGTTCTTTATGTGATTAGGGGAAAAATCAACTGTTATCTGTCAGGAATTAGTTCAGGGAATCTGAACTAAATTTTCTGATTACTGAAACCAAAACCTAGACCTTGAAGCCAAACAGGGAAAGGACAGATTGTGCAAGGCTTCAGGTCTCCTCTGGGTTTGCTTTACTCCTGAGTCCTGCTGTGGGAGACAGGAGCCGAGCTGCAGGCAAAGTAGCTGCAATGAAATGCACTGCTTTCAAATTTTGTACCTACTGGATTTTTGCTTTGCAGTGACATTTTGAATGTGCCAGCATTGTGATCATTCTATGTTTAGAGACAGAGAAATAAGACCTTTATCTTACCTCCAGAGAAAAATGGTTCTTATCAGCCAAACTCATTACTTAAGGCTGCTTTGGGACTCTTGTTAAAAGGGGTTGAATTGATTAATTTATTTTATGTTATGTTACTTTAAAAAATGGAGGTCTAGAGTTACAAAGAGCAGTGGATGAGGTGTTAATAGTCCATTTTGACAAATATTTCATCATTAAAAGTCTGGCCTGGCCTGTGGAAATCCTCAAATCTGTTTCTACCTTTATATGCAGAGATCTGAGAAACCTCTTATCCTCACTGTTCCAGAAGATGGGTCTAGAGAAGCAACCTAATATTGGGAAAAAGAGAAGGGTGAGAAATTTCAGCCTCTGCTTAATGCAGTTCATTGCAAAAAAATATCATGGAAAGAGTGAGAATCCAGGTGTTTCTCTCACTAGGAGAAAGCCTGGTGTTAGAGCTGATGAGTTATCTTCATCTTTGGTTCCTGTAATTTAACAGATTCTACAAAAACCGTAGATGATTCAAAAGGAGGGATTAAGGGAAAACATTATTGAAAGTTTTAGAGTGATGAGAAATTTGGGCAGTTGTGGACGTGTGTGCACAGACACCTCATCCAGACATGGGAACTGTGGTTAAGTCTTTCATACTCTGAATAATGCTTTACACAGAAAGAGATATTTCTGGTTCCCTCTTCTCCCCCTTTCCTCCAAGAGCCAAAATTACACAGGTGTTATAAAAATATTTATTGAAATTGATATTTTATTCCTAAAATTCTCTTTGATTTGAACCTGTTTTCCCATTAAATTCTTCATATGACTGCTAAGTTTCAAATAAAGAATTGAGACAGCCCAGTGCTTAACTGCCACTTAAATTAAAGGAAGTTCACTGCCTCAGCACTCACAAACTATCCTCCTGAGTCACAATTTTGCATGTCTAGATGCCTAAATGCCTCTAAAAACATGGGCCTTATTGCTTGTGTTATCCCTAGATATCAAAGCATTGTAGCTAATTTCTTTTATTATTTGCAACAGTAAGGCGTGTGCATCTTTAGCAAAGTATCCCCTTTTCATTAAGGTTAATTAGTTGATTAAATTAAACAGCAAAAGCATAAAATGAAAACATTGAAAGTATTTTATACAGCCTGCCATAAGAAAAACTCTTTCTACCTTAACTGTTCAACTTTATCTTCTTTAAGACCACAACTTCAAATTGTAGCATAGAACTAAGATCCAACCCACACAGAACTTAAGTGAAAAAATTATTCAAGGATTAATTTTCCTTCTTATCACTGGGGGTGTTTTTCCTAGCACAAAAGAGATATTGCAGAACAGCCAACACACCAGGCTCTATGAGAGTCACTCATAATTGAGCTTATGGGTGACTAACATGTGATATATCATAAGCTGTCTATGAATGCAGATTTTGAATGCCAGCAGCTGATCCGAGCTAGTGCCTGAATTCTGTTCAAGAAACAGGGAATAAATAAAATGGAAAGAAAAGATGGTGTCCAGAGAAATCCTGGGCCATATAAGAAAGTGTAAGAGGACAAGCAGATACTAAGTGTTGCAGGGCTTTGACAGTGCACATGTTACCAACTGATGAACTACTGAGGGTATGTTCACATTACACCAAATCTGCTGCACCTCAGTGGAGGGCTTCTTCTAACCCTTTTCCAAACCCTTTTCCCATTTCTGTGTTTCAGGAGCTTCTCTGGCAATACATTTAGCAATCATAAAATCATAGTTTGTGTTAGAAGGAACCTTTAAAAGTCATCTAGTCAAATCCCCCTGCCATAAGCAGAGACATCTTCAACTAGATCAGTTTGCTCAAAGCCCCATGCAACCTGGCCTTGAACACTTTCATGGTTGGTGCATCTACCACCTCTCTGGGCACCTGGTCCAGTGTTTCACCACTCTCATATAAAAAAGTTTCTACTAGTGTGAATCTATTCTCTTCTAGTTTAAAACCATAACCCCTTGTCCCATCACCGCAGATCCTGCTAAAAATCATGTCCCCATCTTCTTTACAAGCCCCTTTTAAGTTTTGAAAGGCCAGTCATGCAGTGAGATACTTCAACTCACTGGTATGATGGGAAAATAATCAAGCTAAACCAGGCTTTTCATTTGAGCATCGAGCTCAACTGACTCACTTTGCAGCTGAACAGCCATTAAATCCCACACAACCTGCAGCTGGAGGCAGGAGAACAGAGCAGGATTGTGCTCTGTGGTGAAGCTTAAAGTTACACTGAATTCTGTGGAGCATAAACAGCACTATCAAGGTTCATACTGTTCTGATTGAGTTTGAGAGCTCTCACTGTGTGGGTCTGAAAATATGCTGAGACAGTGTTGGCTGATCTGTCAAACACACCAGGTACAGCACTCCTGGTCCTCTATTTAACTTTTTGTGCAAGCATGGTTGTGTGTCTCCCATGTTTTCACAAAGTTTTATGCAGCATTAGACCTCACATCTTCTATATGTAAACCCCTGATGATTATGTGTTACTCAGCCACCAAAACAGACTCCAAATTTGTTATTAACTGAAAGAAAACTGGATCTAATTCTGGAAATATTTAGTCTAAATTGTAAGTGCACAATTCAGTTACGAAAATAATCCATGCCTAGGATCTTACCTATAATTCAGTTGTTCCTGCTAAGCAGAACACTGTTCCGTCCACATTGTACTTGTAAGTTATAGTGCAATGGGTGATGTCGTACCTTGAATGGCAATATTTTATTTGCTTTGAATGTGGAAAAGCAGGAGGGGTGACCCAGGGCCCTATTGTAACCCATGTCTCTGGCCTCATGGTGAGGGAAAAGAAAGGTAATTCAAACATAACAGAGGGAAAAGGAGGGTAGCATTTTCTGGGCATGCTTGGGACATTTTTGGATAGTTTTACAGGTCCTCCCTTCAATGCAGGTTATTTGCAACATTGAGACAGGACCTTGAAACTGCAGTAAGACTTTGGTACAAGTCAACTAACAAGGATTAAAGGACTGAGGACGGAAGAAGTTCATTGACTCACTCCCATTCCATCTGTTTGTTTTAACCACTGTCCTCCAGGAATCACTGTGTTCAAGATCTTTATGCTTTCTAATTAGGGTTGTGAACCATAGTCCATATCATTAGAAGTTATAAATGAAAAAGCTAATACCTGGGTCAGTAAGAGATTCTGTGTGGATCTCTCTTAAACATCATAAATAACACTACATAAATAAATAATGTCATAACCTTAGCACCCAGAGTAAACTGTCACCTGAAGAACTCTTATAATGCAGTGCTTTTTAATTCCATAATACCTCTCCTTTTACTTGTGCTCACCTCTTCAGGGAACTTTTCTCTCAAGAACTTCTTTTGGTAAAAACTGAAGCACAATAATAAATGCCTTTCCAAAGAGCCCTGTGCCCATTTTGTCCCATCATGTTTCATTTAAGCCTATTAATACAACAATTTAATTCCTGTTCCTGTTAATGACTATCTGCAATGCATGTAATGTTTAAAAATGGAAACATTACAGATAAGTATCTCCCTGTGCTGGTTCAACACTAACAATAGCTAATAAGTGAGCAACTGTATAAATTGTGTGTACATAACAAAGGAAATTTGAAAGCTTCTATTTCATTTTTCCTTTTCTTGGTTGTGTTTTAAAGAAAATGAAAGGGAGAATGCAGGAAAAAAGTGTGTGTGAAAAAAAAAGAAAGGAAGAGGTTGCAACATCTTCTTTGCTATTAGTTGTTCAGATATAGAGTTTCTAAAACAAAAGGAGAGGGATCACATCAATTCCTTTTAACCTTTTTGCTCAAGAAGATTGACTCACCCGAGTCTTAACAGCGTAAATTTGCTTAACTCTGTGTTTATTAACAGCCTATTTCTTCCCTAAACTTAATCCTCTGGCCTTGCTTTTTTGTGGGACCCAGAGATTAAGCAATGGTGTAAATCTTATGTGTCTGCATTGAGGTCAGTAGACATACACAGTAGTATAAGAATTACCTTAGGTCTGTATAGTTTCCATAGGAGATGCAACATCAGCCCCAGTTCCTTTCCAGATGTTATTGCAAGATATTGATGTGGAATATTATCTGAATTGTAGGAAAGATTAATATTATGAAATTTCTCAAATATAAGATGTGGGGTAAAGAGTAATTTATGTCTTGTAAAATAAGACCTGGGAAAACAAGCTAAGCTTGGCAATGTAGATAAACATGATGCGTTTAAGTAGTAGATCAATTGAAACAGGAGAAAGAAGGGAATAGAGATGTATAGTCTGTGGCTTTCATATAAATCAGAAGGAGCTCTATTTATGTTAATGCTAGTAGATAATACAGAATTAATGTATCCCTGGCAGGTAATAACTGAATGAATCTCTGATGGGATCATATGCACATTTGGGGATTCTTATTGTTGAATACTGGTGTGAGAGAATTTCTGTTCTATTTCAGGTGATGATAAATGAAAGAATTAGTTGCTAGTATATGACATCAAGTATCCTTTTAAAATCTTTATAAGCAGATTGTACCTTGTTAAACTGGGAAGATAAGTATTTTTTCATAAGGCATGATGGCAGCATTTAAACAAAATATATATGTTGTGCAGTCTAATCTGACATGCTTTAGTTATAGAACATGGTAGAATTAATAATCTGTGATCTGGTAAATTCAGTCCTCTTATTAAAGTTTAGTGCAGGTGTTATTACCTCAATAAAAACCTTGAAAATATAACTTTAGAAATTTTTTATTTCAAAGCCATGCAAAGCAACAAAAATCTGGTTTTGACAAGAGGCAAAGAAACGATCAAAATCTTGAATTATTTGCATATCTGTGGGCAAGATAAGAGAAGTTAAACAGAAAGAATTGGTGTGGATTTCAGGGATTTCCTTTCCCAAATTCCCATATTGTTAACCACACACTTTTGTTCTCTTAAAATGTGTCTGTGATACCCTGTATGCAACAATACTGAACCATTTCCTTTGTTATACTTCCTCATATATCTATATATTAGGTGCTCTGCCATTTAAATTAGAACATCTATTTAAATTAATTAGCGCTGTAACTTCTCATGGTTTTCCTTTTGCTGTAATAACTGTTCCTCTAATACTTTTTAGATTCCAGTGTTTTCCTCTAACTTCTTTATAAATACTCATTATTCAAGGTTACAGCTGGAAAACTCACGACACAGGATTACTTGGTTTCTGTTCTTTAACATGATGGCTGAGAAAGTTGGGACTGTTTAGCTTAGAGGAGAGAAGGCTACGTGGAGACCTCATAGCAGCCTTCCAGTATCTGAAGGGCACCTATAGGGATGCTGGGGAGGGACTCTTCATTAGGGACTGTAGTGATAGAACAAGTAACGGGCTCAAACTTATACAGGGGAGGTTTAAATTGGCTATAAGGAAGAAATTCTTTCCTGTTAGGGTGGTGAGATGCTGGAATGGGTTGGCCAAGGAAGTTGTGAGTGCTCCATCCCTGGCAGTGTTCAAGGCCAGGTTGGACAAAGCCTTGGGTGCCATGATTTAGTGTGTGGTGTCCCTGCTTATGGCAGGGGGGTTGGAACTGGATGATCTTAAGGTCCTTTCCAACCCTAACTATTCTATGATTCTAATTGTTGATCATTTGTGGAAAAATACTTCAAGCTGAGGATGGGAGTCTCAGTTACAACGAAGCTTACACTAAATATGTGCAAAGTGGCATTACTTCTTTCAATTTTGATACCAGAATTTTGTATTCCAGTAGCTATCAGCCCAAATAATGCCAATAACTTTCTTTAGCACTGGGTGCTGCTTTAAAGTCTCCCCTTTAGGAGCCTTTTCTTCTCCAGGCTGAACCAGCCCAGCTCTCTCAGCCTGGCTGCAGAGCAGAGCTGCTCCAGCCCTTGAAGCATTTCTGTGGCCTCCTCTGGAGTTGCTCCAAAAAGTCCATTAGATTTGTAGCTTGGCAGCTGAAGCTGAGCTGGACTATGGAACAATTTTCTAAATAGAAATTGTTGGCTCATCAACACTAACAGATTAATTTTCCTAAATTAATTATCACAAAAATAAGTTTAAAGTTTTCAATGAGAAATGGCCATTTAGCTCACCAATTTATCCACTAGAATAGCAATTTCAAAACTAATTAGCATTTAAGGTAACATTTATTAGCACAGCGGATATGATATGTCCATCCAATTATGCAAAGCATACAGGGATATAATAGTAAAAATGTTAACATTTTTATCTCGCTCATAGATACCGAAATAACATAAAATTTGGGTAAGAGTCAAAGCAAGTTATTTTGTTTCTTGCTATTTTTCCAGAAGAAATTTTTTGTGTTTATTTATTTATTTATGAATCAAAATATCAATTAAGCAAAGGAAAGGTCAGAGTTCTTCTGAAAGGGAAGTTTTCAGCTTTGACTCATGGCACTAATTTTCATACAATTTTCCAGTTGTAAGTGCTGAGCAAATATAAAAATAATTTCATAGTTATTTTATCATTATTTTATAATTATAAAAATGAAAACTATTTCACATTGGTAGTGGCGAGCATCAAAGGGCTGAAGAAAGATGGAGTTACACCAGAAATAAATATGATATTAAATACATAGCAAAACCTGAGACATGGAGGGATTGCTTGAGGAATACTTACTTATTCCTTGTGCTTTCTTGTAGTGCTTGAGCATACTTCCAAAATCTATTGAAAAATGCAGCCTGTGTTGGGATGTGCTAAAGCCCTGACCTCAGCAATGTCCTACAGAAACAATTTCTGCTGTCTAGGACCATGGTGATTTCTCACAATATTATAATTAGATAGCCCCTTATTCTTATACTGATCATAGAGAACAGAAACTTCTGTAAATCTCTTACTTGTTATATTTTTGTTATCTTTCTTCATTTCCTCTCAAAAAAGCTGAAATATAAACAAAATCCATAAATGTGTATTGCAAACTTGTATGTATCCAAGTTCTGATACAGTTTTAATTTCCTGATCACATATTGTCGTCTTCTCCACGATCTTGTTTCTTTCTTTTTTTCATGAAAAAGTAGGAAAGATTCCTGATTCCTGGGCATAACTCCAAGTTTTTCTGGTAACATGCACCAAGAGGATTGTAGACCTTCTGTTCATCTCCCATCTTCTACTAAAATTCCCCCCATTAGCATTTACCCTCTAAATGTTCTGCCCTGTTCTGTCCTCTTTAGATTCTCTTCTTGTCCTGTGAGGTTACCATCACATATATGTTTATTGCCCACCTTCTCATATGAAAGCTAATCACTTTTTGCTTGATAAGGTGGACAAAGAATCCACCTAAATCCAAAGATTCTAGAGGGTTTAGGGTTAATCCGTATTCATGAGCCTTCAAAAATCCAATCGGGTCCCACCAGTCTGGAATATACACCCTTTATAAATCTGTATCAGCCAAGAGTGATTTCATAATCCAGATACAGTGTGCTTAAGCCAGACATGAATGACAAGTTATACCTCCAAAGTGATCACAAGAAATTTTTTCACCCTTTTATACCAAAACGGGGGAATAACATATGTTAGCTTACCTCTACTTCATTTTAATTCCTAGTTCAATTCTCTGAAGTTGAAATTCTTATCCAAACATATCTGCAGTTTGAAAGTTTGAACCATAGGCAATTTCTCTTTACAATGAAACAGAAAAGGGAACCCACAGAATATATGTTACTCTTGCATTACAGAAAGAGAAAAAAACTATTATGTATCTTGTTTCTTTTGATGGTGGGAGAATGTTGGAAGGGATAAGAAGGGTTGACCTTATATTGTATGTAACACTGAGTGTTCTTTTTCCTCATGAAGATACTTCCATTGTGAGAAAGAATACCTTTCAATCATCCAGGTAAGACAGAGCAGCTGCCTTGAAGAATTCTACAGTAATGGTCAGCACAGAACTGGACCAAATTGGGAAAGGAGAGAGATGGGGGTTGTCTTGCTCCAGTATTCTGAACCTAGCCCTAGAAAATGTTACTCCTTTTTCCATTACTGTATAATCAATACACTTGCATCTTGCATGGATGCTTTCATTGTGAGGGTTTTTATTTTATGTTTACTGCATTTAAGTTTACTGATTGCTGCCTCGTATGTCCTGCAGTTGTGAAAGCACTGGAATTTTTAAGTAAGGGAATTGAAATAAAAGCATTCATTCTAGGCTGCCATAGGAATACAGACTTCAGAATCTTGGCTTTTACATAGTACTGGAACATTTATTTCATCTTCTAGAAGTCCACAAAGGAGTGGGGTAGATGCTCTTGAAAGCATACTGCTCATCAGATCCTTCTGGGGCATATTTGGACCAGGGATTGATTTAATCTAAGGTAAGCTTTTGTCAAACTCTAATGCATATGGATGGTCTTTTATAACTCTAACTACTGTGTTTAATGAATACTCCAGCTTACTGAAAGGTAAACAAAGACTTCTTGGTCAGTATTTGTGCAGAATCGACATCTCTGCTAGGAATTACTTCATTGAAATAGGATTTTTGTCTTCCTCAACATAAAATTGTAAGTTGCTGATAAACAGTAAGTATTTTTACAAAGCAGAGTGATGTGAATGTTTATCCTATATGGGTAGTAGCTGTGTGCTCAGCATCCCCTAAAATAGGAATCATTTTAAGCCTTACATATTTATTAAATCCTACTAATGGGCTTCATATGCAATAGTAGCTGCTGGCATTTATGTGGATTTCCAGACTTGTCAACAAGGCTTCTTGCCAGAGATGTTCAGAGAAACCAGGCCAAGACTAATATGTAAAGAAATGGTTAAAATGACAGAGAAGATGAGATCAAGTGGTTGCATGGACAAAAGAAGCTGTGCAGGGACCCTGCTCTTCAACAAATTAGTGAGTGATTAGGAGAAGTGTGAAGAGTGAAGTGAAAAATGTTGCTAGTAGTCCTAAATTAGTCAAGGCCAACTGCTAAGTGTTGCAAGAGTAATGATGTGGTAGTGTGGTGGGTTGACCCTGGCTAGATGCCAGGTGCCCACCAAAGCCACTCTGTCACTGCCCTCCTCAGCTGGACAAGAGAGAGAAAGTATAATGAAAAGCCCAAGGGTTGAGATGAGGACAGGGAGATCACTTAGCAATTACTGTCTCAGAGGAAAAAGGAAATCTAATTGATTTCCAGTCAAATCAGAATAAGGTAATGAGAAATAAAACGAAATTTTAAAACACCTTCCACCCATCCTTCCCTTCTTCCCAGGCTCAACTTCACTCCTGAATTCTCTACCTCCTCCCTTCTAGTGATGGAGGGAGATGGAGAATGGCGGTTGTGATCAATTCATCACATCTTGTCTCTGCTGCTCCTTTGTCCTCTGAGAAGAACTCCTCACACTCTTTCCCTGCTCCCCCACAGGAGAGAGTCCTCCATGAACATCTCCAGTGTAAGTCCTCCCCATGGCTGCAGTTCTTCATGAACTGCTCCTGTGTGGGTCCCTTCCATGGGGTATAGTCCTTCAGGAACAGGGTGCTCTGGCATGGGGTCCTTCACGGGCTGCAGATGGATATCTGCTCCACCATGGACTTCCATGGTCTGCAGGTGGATATCTGCTCCACCATGGACCTCCATGGGATGCAGGGGGATATGTGGTCCACCATGGACTTCCATGGTCTGAAGCGGAACAGCCTGCCTCACCATGAGCTAGCTCATCAGAACCCCACCCTGGACCTCCCTTTGAAACCAAAACCTTGCCATGCAAGCCCAGTGCAAGTAGATAAATTTCAGTGTAGGCAGATGCAAAATAAATCAAGACAAAACCAGTCCTAACTGTATACCCATAGTAATGGGCTACAAGCTAGTGATTATCATTCAGGAATGAAATCTTGGAGGTACAATAAGCAAACATTTCTATACAAATATCAGCCATTAACTGTCAAATTGAACACTAGCAAAGGAACAGGGAACAAGACAAATGTGGAAATCCACCATACGTTTGTGTACAAAAATACCACATAAAGTTACTTCCCCTTTTTTCCTCCTTATTTTCAAAAGGTAAATGAAAACTTATTTGCCAAGGAATTGGTAAAGCTGAAAAAGCTTTTAGGAAAGGGTTTCTTTCTCAGGTTATCAAAGAAGTGAAACAACTTCTGTGTGAACAATGACTAAGTACACTGTGGGAAAAATCTTTGAAAGTCTTTTCATGACAGAGTTCTACAAAATCAAGGTGAGTTTACAGGGAAATGAGTGCTCATTGTCTCTTTCATTATAAAAACTTGGGACACCAAATAAGGTGGCATGTTTAAAATTAATAATCGAATGTAGTTCTTTGTATGGCTTGGTGTCTAGTTATGGAAATCTCTGTTGCAGCATGCTGGTGATACTTGCAAGGTTTAAAAGCTACTGCACAAAATCTTAAAACAAAAATTCACAGAGATAAAGACAAAAAGAGGGGCACAAACAATAAAAAAGATCTGTGGTGAGGACCTTAAGGAGCAAATAGATCCTCTAATAACAATTAACTATTAAACATTACCTCCAACTTTGGTGGCTTTCTACGATGGGGCTATGGAACTGATGGACAGGGGTAGAGCAGTTGATATCATCTACCTGGACCTGTGCAAAGCGTTCGACACTGTCCCACACGACATCCTTGTCTCTAAATTGGAGAGACATCAATTTGATAGGTGGGGCACTCGGTGGATAAAGAACTGGCTGGATGGCTGCACGCAAAGAGTTGTGGTCAATGGCTCAGTGTCCGGCTGGAGGCCAGTGACGAGTGGTGTCCCTCAGGGATCGGGGTTGGGACTGGTCCTGTTTAACATCTTTGTGGCTGCCATGGACAGTGGGATTGAGTGCACCCTCAGCAAGTTTGCCGATGGTACCAAGCTGTGTGGTTGGGTGGATCCGCTGGAGGGAAGGAATGGCATCCAGAGGGACCTTGACAAGCTTGTGAGCTGCCCTGATGACAACCTCATGAAGTTTAACCATGCCAAGTGCAATGTCCTACAGCTGGGTCGAAGCAATCCCAAGCACAGCTGAAGGTTGGGCAAAGAGGAGATTCAGAGCAGCCTTGCAGAGAAGGACTTGGGGGTATTGGTTGATGAGAAAATGAACATGAGCCAACTGCAGTGTGAGCTTGCAGCCCAGAAAGCAACCGTATCCTGGGCTGCATCCAAAGGAGCGTGACCAGCAGGTCGAAGGAGGTGATCCTGCCCCTCTACTCTGTTCTTGGGAGACCTCAGCTGGAGCATTGTGTGCAGTTCTGGTGTCCTCAACAAGGACATGGNGAGACCTCAGCTGGAGCATTGTGTGCAGTTCTGGTGTCCTCAACATCAAAAGGACATGGAGCTGTTGGAACAAGTCCAGAGGAGGCCACGAGGATGATCAGGGACTGGAGCATCTCCCATACGAAGACAGGCTGAGAGAGTTGGGGCTGTTCAGCCTGGAGAAGAGAAGGCTACATGGAGACCTCATAGCAGCCTTCCAGTATCTGAAGGAGGCCTATAGGGATGCTGGGGAGGGACTCTTCATTAGGGACTGTAGTAACAGGACAAGGGGTGAGGGGTTCAAACTTAAACAGGAGAGTTTTAGATTGAGTATAAGGAAGAAATTCTTTCCTGTTAGGGTGGTGAAGGCACTGGAATGGGTTGGCCAGGGTGGTTGCGAGTGCTTCATCCCTGACAATGTTCAAGGCCAGGTTAGACAAAGCCTTGGGTCGCATGGCTTAGTGTGAGGTGTCCCTGCTTATGGCAGGGGGGTTGGAACTGAATGATCTTAAGGTCCTTTTCAACCCTAACTAATCTATGATTCTGTAACTAGCCCAGTGAAATATTAGGTAAGTTGCAACGTCTCCACAATTTTTTGTTCCTCCTGAAACTTTTCCATTAAACTACAATGAGTTGGTTGAAATGTCGCAGTTGTAATTTTTGTCCATTATTCCTCTTTTTTTGCTCATGTATAGCTGAGTAAAACCTCCTTGCTCTCTCCTCAGTTCTTGCTAGTGAGTATCTGCATGGTACTGCCATACAAAAGATGCACTGCTGACAAATATTTAGGCACACCTCTCTGACAAACTACTACAGCAGCAAATTACTGCATAGGGAAGAGACTGTTCTTCGGGGAAATAAAATACTAATAAATGTGTTAGCATGAGGTTTACAATAAAATTATTGAATTAAATACCTCAGTGAGAAAAGATTTTATCAAATAAAAATCTGAGCATCTTTCACAATGGATTTATTGTCCCATAAGTGAAACCACTTTCAAAATCATGAGATGGTTCTTAATGTTAATTTTGCACCCTAGCTAATATTACTGTAGTTGTTTAGCACTTTCAGTAGGTATGTGTGCATTCTAGAAAGGTTTTCCGGCCCTTTGCTGCATTCCAAATACTCTCTTTATGAGTACAGACTACAAATGAGGCGTCATGTTAAGGTACAACCTTAAGATTATCTGAGGAGCACACCAGCAGAGAAAGTCTGTATCCATACAGCCTCTGAGGAAGAAGCCCAGCATGCACCTATCAGCAATAAGGACAGGTCAGGCATGTCATGACCAGCTTCGTAGTGATGTTGTAACCCATCTGTCCATGTAGTACTGTCATGTCACCAGTACTAGGCAGAGATATCAGATGCAGAGAACTCCCTAGTTGTGTTGGCCTTGACCCAACCAATTTGAAATGAAACTTGTGGGCAGAAGAGCCCTTCAGGTATGTGGACACTTACACCTAGGTGTCCTAGATCAATCAGTGCATTGACAATAGCCTTACTCAGGTGGGACTGCGAGCTACATAGAAAAGTGTTTCCTCACTCCCACTCTGTTCCCTGCTTCTTAGCCAATTAACCATCTGTGTAATAAAACATAAAGCTACAGCAGCAGTAATGTCCTTGGGCATGGAATCAGTACACATTTTGGTTGTGAAGCCATAGGTTTGATTTTTCTTGGCTTCTGAGTACTGGCTGCTATAGACTGACCAGTATAAACTAGTTTATAATTGAGAAATATAACCAGTGAATCCCTGGTTGTGCAAAAGATTATCAGTGACTTATTTAATTACATGTTAAAGAATTAGCCTTGTTTTGTAAGTAAGAGATAAAATTTCTACCTAGAAGAACACAAAATACTTCCTATTTTAATAGAATTCTATCAGTTCCATAGAATTTTCTCCTGCATTTACTGTGATCTGAAATTAATAATTTAATTATTATGAATAAGGTGTTTGAGGTAATTCTAATATTGTAGGAGATAGATGTGAATACTGGCTGAGATGTCTTCCTTGCTGTACTGTAAATCTTTATATCTCATAGACAGGTATAAACAACAGGTACACCAGACTGGTTGGCTGGATTTACAATAGATAGCTTAGAAAGAATTTCTTTAGATTTATTGTAGATAAACTCAGGTTGAAAGTCATAGCTGTGCAACTGAGCTGGTTGTCTAGGTTCCCAATATAGTCCCTGAAGGATCTTTAACATACTTTTTGTGTCATCTTAAAACTGATGTTCAAGTGACATTCCATTTGTGCATCTTTTTTTTCCTCTGAATGCAAAGGGAGGTGAGACTGACTGATTCACATCTGGTTATCTGCATGGCACAGATCTCACACTTAAGTGATATGAACACCCCTGCAAGTTACCTCTTCTTCAAATGCTGAACAGAATATAGCCATGAAGTAAAGAGTATGTCATATTTCATAACTGTTACCTTCATTTTATGTCATTGCCTAGGACAATGGGTTGGGTTTTTTTTTATTTTGGGGTTAATGAACCACTACTTCTAAACTTAACATGAACCAAAATGTATTGATTCATGTCTTCTACAGTCCAGCGGAGATCCTAGCTTGTGTAAAGAAGGCCACTGCATTACATTTTTACTACAGTGATGACCCAGGAAATGGAGAAGACTGTATAAAACATCAAGATCTTGCAAAAATTCAATAATCTGTATATTGCTTCTTCAAAGCATCAAAGATTTTTTTATTGAAACCCCAAATCTGTTTTTCTTTCCACAGGTCTTGTTTTCCTTTGTATTCTGTATGATATTACTGTCTGGTTTAGTTTTTAATAGAATCTTTAGCATGTGCTAATATTTTCTTGGACTGTAAATTGTTTTAAAAGCTGCATTAATCCTGAAACAACTCTATATTCATCTTACCTTCACAGACGCAGCTTCAGCACACTATACAATCATAGAATAGTTAGAGTTGGAAAGGACCTTAAGATCATCCACTTCCAACCCCCCTGCCATAAGCAGGGACACCCCACACTAAACCATGGCACCCAAGGCTTCGTCCAACCTGGCCTTGAACACTGCCAGGAATGAAGCATTCACAGCTTCCCTGGCCAACCCATTCCAGTGCCTCATCTCCCTAACAGGAAAGAATTTCTTCCTTATATCCAATCTAAACCTCTCCTGTTTAAGTTTGAGCCCGTTACCCCTTGTCCTGTCACTACAGTCCCTAATGAAGAGTCCCTCCCCAGCATCCCTATAGGCCCCCTTCACATACCTGAAGACTCCTATGCTATTTAATCCCTTTTCTAGATAACGGATGTTTAAGGATTTCCTTGAATAGAAGTGCTTTATTACTGTAAGATTCTAGTAAGATCAAAATATACTTGATAAATATAATACTCTGGTAGGGAATATTTACTTATTCTCCATGTAAGCTGTCAACATATAGTCCCAAGCTTTCCTTTTATAAATGCTTTATTTTTACCTTTATGCAGAAGACCTAGTGTTAGTTTAGATGTAAAATAAACATGATGAATAAAAGGTGACATTTAAGCAGTATATATAACCACAAAGCATCACTCCCATTTTAAATCCCACAGCCGACATGACACTGCCTTAGAGGAGTTACTGCTTAAATAAACAAACAAGTCTCTGTGGACCCCCTTTTCTCCCTCCCCTCAAAGATTTCATTTGCAAATGATTTATATCCCTGGATGTTACATCTGATATTTGGCCGGATGTCATTCCTGTCACTGCAAACACACACACACACACACACACACATATATATTTCTATATATATAAAAGGCAGCAGTAACACATAGAAAGAACACTGCCCTATGACTCTCAAAGCAAGCATCCTGATCTTTACACAGAAGGGCTGTTGTTCAGAGGGAGGCTATCAGAGCTGTAAACATCTAAGACAGGAGTCATGGTAGGACAGACAGATTTTAGTACATTGACAAATTTAAATATCCTATCCTATCCTATCCTATCCTACTCTACTCTACTCTACTCTACCCAACACTACTCTACAGTAAGCTACCCTACTCTATATTCTATCCCATCCTGTCCTGTCCTGTCCTGTCCTATCCTATCCTATCCTACCCTACCCTACCCTATCCTATCCTATGCTAAGCATTGTTGTTATTCCAGAGATTTGAACCTCTTGGGAAGTAAAGCTTATGAGCAGTCTNTCCTATCCTACTCTACTCTACTCTACTCTACTTAACACTACTCTACAGTAAGCTACCCTACTCTATATTCTATCCCATCCTGTCCTATCCTATCCTATCCTATCCTATCCTATCCTACCCTACCCTACCCTATCCTATCCTATCCTATCCTATCCTATCCTATGCTAAGCCTTGTTGTTATTCCAGAGATTTGAACCTTATGGTACTCCTTTTGGGAAGTACAGCTTATGAGCAGTCCCTAGTATGCAGACTTCTTCTGGCAGCCCAGGCAAATGTGCTGTGCAATGCAGAGGTGCTGGACAGAAGCTGTTCCCTCTGTCCTCCATTCACAGTTCTTTCATGGAATTTAGTGCCTACCATTTTGCCAGCCAAGAGTAGGCTAACAAGACCTGCAGCTCTAATGAACTACACTCTCGCAGCTATTCTTCTTAACTGGTCACACATCCTAGAAAGAGACCAGCAACATTTGGCCATGTAATGCATTCAACACTAAATCTCCACCTGGAGGTCCTGAATATAATGCTCTTCTGCAATCCTTCATTTAGTCAAGTTCAGCGGATCTGGCAGACATGGTGAGTCTCTCAGACAATACTTAACTTAAAAGGATGATTATAAAGGGAGTCATATATATTAGTATTTTGCTTCTTGGCTTTTGTACACGCTATGACCTGCCTGAACACCAGAAAGCTTATTTTCAGGTACTCAGTGCCAGGCAGGATCAGTCCCATGGAATCATAGTTTATTACTACAGATACTTGCATTTAGTGTCTCACCTCCCACACTAATTTGTTTGTCTTTGGAAGTCTCCTTGAAGTGCTGCTGAAGTGTTAAAAATACTATATTCAGCCAGGCTGGCGAGCATGGGGGCCTCCTGCTGCTGCAAGTGATCTACAGGGCTAAAGATAGTGTTTAGAAAACCCATGGTGATATACTAACTAGAGCCCTTCAAAACAAAATGACCCAAGGTGAAGCATCCTGCCGAGCGTAGAGAAAATAAAGACTCAGAACTAACATCCTGAGAAAAAAAGTCCTGGGGAAAGATTAATTTCATGTGATGTCTCAGTTTGATTTATAATTTTGGTCCAGATTCTGAAATCTATAAAAAGTATCAGAATCTGCAAAGCTTCATTCATGATATTCTCTGTTTACTAAAGTTAAAGTTATAACAACAAGTTCTGCCCCTTGATTTCATTGAAACGATGCCAAAATTGTACTAGAATGGGTGTACAGATAAGGCCATTGGGACACCACAGAAAGGCATAACACCAGTGCTAGTTCTGCAAAGGCTACATGGTTAGTCATAGGAATAGGCTCCCTAGGAACATGGTCATAGCAATGGCCCTGTCAGAGTTCAAGGAGCATCTGGACAATGCCATATGGTTTAAGTTTAGGCAGCCCAGTGAAGAGCAGTGAGTTAGACTCAATGATCCATATGGCTTCTTTCCAGCTGGAGGTATTTTATGATTCAGTGTTACACCATGTCCTGTAAAGACCCCAGCAACTCGTTTCTAAAGCACATGTTTTAGAAAGGTCCATAGCCTTATTCAAAAACACTAAAGGATGAAGAATTCAGTACTTTCTCTTGTACCTTGATGTCATCAAACTAAAATTAGTCATCTCTTTCAGTGCCCCCTAAGAAGCAGGAACAATGCTGTTGAAGTCTGTCTAAGGAACTGAACAGAGTAGAATAAACCAGTGAAAAAAAGATCTGGCTTCTGTATTTTTGCACTTTTGACTTAGCCTTCCTAAAATCTACTGCTTAGCGCTATTAATAATGTTCTTTCTTGGGAGCTAAACTCCTTTTACTAAGAATATGAGCCTAGATATATTGATGCAGACGTGTAGTTTCCTAATGCCCAGTCTGAACTTCCCCAAAGAGCTTAGTTCTATTTCCTCATGTCCTATTGGTGGTCACCAGAAAAAGGATGTCTAATATCTTGTATGTTTAATACATGTAAGATTCTACTAAGTAGTCTGATTTAGTGACACTTATAGTCTCTAAATTTGGAAATACCAAAAAATTGTGAAGGAAGCATACAGATCTATCCTATTCTGTTCAACTTGCATGTTTATTCAATAGGAATCTCATTACATAAAGCCTTTAAAAGTTTGCAAACTGCTGCTGTTGTCTTATTTTATATATAACAAGGGCAAGAGTTCCCAGCCATATATCTTTGGGCTACCTACACAAACATCTGTTAGAATGAAGAGATTGAGGATCTCCATCCAGATGGACAAAGCTATCAACGTCAAGAGAATACTGTGGATAGATCTTTTTTAAGTGAAAGCTAAAAAAGGAAGCTCTCAAAAGGCTGCATTTCAGTTAAATTTTTTTTGAGGACTTCTGCTGCTGCCATTCAAAAATATGTTCAGAGACTGCAGTGACAGGACAAGGGGTAACGGGTTCAAACTTAAACAGGAGATGTTTAGATTAGATATAAGGAAGAAATTCTTTCCTGTGAGGGTGGTGAGGCGCTGGAATGGGTTGGCCAGGGAGGTTGTGAGTGCCCCATCCCTGGCAGTGTTCAAGGCCAGGTTGGATGAAGCCTTGGGTGGCATGGTTTAGTGTGAGGTATCCCTGCTTGTGGCAAGGGGGTTGGAACTGAATGATCTTAAGGTCCTTTCCAACCCAAACTGTTCTATGATTCTATGATTTGTCTGGGAGTGTAAGCTAGAAAAAAGTATTATAAATGTGAATGAACAGTTTAGATGACATTCAGAAATGTACTGGGTTTCCTGAAATTTCCTTTGGAATATTCTACCTAGAGACTAATAAGTTTATGTTCAAATCACAATGAAAACTGTATCTTTTGTTGGCACTGAGAAGTTTAAAAACATTAAAGCCAATTGAAATACACTGCAAATCCACTGTTTCCTTTTCCTGCCGCATCATTTCTATTTCCTTAACCATGTGAACATGCAATGCTTTGATTGGACTGCTCAATCCAATCAAACCTGCTGGGTGTTTCAGAAGTACCTGTTGCTTCATAAATATTTATGTGCTCATGGGTGTTTCAGTTGTCGTGTTGGATGTTTTATGGTTTTGTTTACCTCCATATTTTGATGTATTTATTGCTTCACTGGTTCCAGTGCATCTAGCAGAGTCCAAAAAATATCTGATAAAGGGAGATACTTTTCAGTGTAGTTTGGTCTTTAAATGATGCAGCCAGAACATGTTATTTATCACGTAGACAGTTACTTCTGCCTATTTAGCTAATGATGGAGCATTTAATATTCAAAATTTCCATTGTATTGTTCGCACAGTACAATGAAGCCCTTAGAGGAAAGGCAGAGGCCATGTATCTGCATTGTCTTTTTATCTCCCCTCACCTTGAGGCAATATAAACGGATTTTTATTTCTTTATAGG
This sequence comes from Agapornis roseicollis, assembly GCA_002631895.1. NCBI lineage: Eukaryota > Metazoa > Chordata > Aves > Psittaciformes > Psittacidae > Agapornis > Agapornis roseicollis. The sequence goes on along the minus strand of NDXB01003783.1, from coordinate 51,428 downwards.
TCATTAAAATAAAAACAATTTCAATTATTTATTAGGAGGAAATGGGTTTGGTGATTAGAATACAGGACAAGAGATCAGTAACACAACTTTTTATTTCATTTTGGGCATCAGTTAAGTTATGCTCTGATTGGTACAGTGAGTTCTCTACCTCAGTTTCCTACCTATAAAGACATATTATAATTTACACTGATTTAATTAATTACTGTTCAAAAATGCCTTATGAGTTTCTTGAATGAAAAGTTTTATATACTCTCTGATTGTCTTGTCCCATGTTGAAAACAATGTTAGATCTTTTAATAAGAATAATGAATACAACTGACAGTGAATGCAAAGCAGCGTTTATTAGCTTTCATCTCATATGACTAAACAAACTTTATTCCCGGTTGTGTGACAATGCATATGTATTTTCAAGACATTCTTCTTTGAGGCAGTGGGTTAAATCTCTTGAGTAATTATTACTTTTACTAACAAAGATTTGCAGACGAGTAAACAAATATCCCAATTGACTGGACTTATGAGTCATTTTTCTTTTCAGCTGCAGAACTGAGACAAACACTTATAAGAAAATAGTCAAAGGGTTTGTGTGTCTAATGGCCACTGAGCTTACAGGGATTTAGAGCTTCAAATGCCTTTCAAGATCTGGGTCTTCTTTCCTCTTTGTCCAGATGCTCTTGTCAGAGGGGTGATATCTGCACCTCTGTACATAGTAGAAAGAAACCGTCACAAGGGCTAATTGTGTTCATCTGGGCAAGGACAACAATTTCTGTTGCTAACCTCCCGCAGGGGAGTGATGTGCCTAATATCCCATCCAAATGCCTTTGATTTCCTCAGCCCCAGTGCTCTGGTACTCATTTATAGCCGAGCTGACTGGGAGTTATGCTTGGAATGAGTCCAGGGAGAGGCATGAACTCACACCTCTGGATCCATACCAAGACACCTTCACCACTCTATCATCACTCTCCTTGGAGGGATGTAATGAGGATACATTAATTAATGTTTATGAACTGCTTCAGTGATGCCATATTTAGACTGTAAGAGTTGCATCTGTAGGAGCAAAACAGCAATCAGTAATTCCACCTGCAGTAGAAAGCACAAATGGGAAGATGAAACAGAAGGCCACAGAGGGGGTTTCTTCCAGGAGGTGTTTTTCTACACTGTAAAAGCACTGCTGGAGGTGACAGCTCTTCAAAGGCAATCTCTGCTTTAGAGAAATCCACTCTAACAGCGACTTCGAAGTACTTGATGGAAGATCTGCAAAGCACTTACCCAACTTTAGGCAAAGTTTCTAGTCATGATTTTTCATGAAAATTAAATAAGCTGAGGGTGGGAGAGAGATTTATCAAATATTCCAAAATACTTCAAGGTTACTGTGGTTGGTTGTGGGAGTTCTTTAACTGATTGGATGCTTTCTGGAGGGTGCATTTGTGAAGCTCCATCAATCACACAGTGAATTTTCTCTGGGGAAAAATATGTTGCCTCTTTACTTTGCTCATGAGTAATGTAGAAACTCAGAATGTGATGAATGGATATCAGGCTGCTGCCAGATTATGGCCTTGTATTCACCCTGAGATGAAAACAGGGAGATCAGGGAATGGCTCTGGGACACTTTGGCTTTATGGGACAGTTTGTAAGCAAGTGAAGCTGTAAGCTCTGGGGCAGGGTCCATGCTGTCATGAATCATAAAGATGAAATTCCTCTCTAGGTAGCCACTCTCTACCTGCTACAGTTAGTTGTTTCAAGATGACTGTTACTATCCCCGGGGCACTATGTCAAGAGTTCCCCTTGAACCTTTGGAGTACTTTCACTCATGCGGAGCCAAAAGCAGTGACTGAAGCAATACTAAACTGAATACTCTTCTTGCCCTTTGAAAAATCCCCAAACCAAATGGTCTTAGGCAGGTTTCAGTAAAAAAAAACAGATGTTATTAACTTTCTAAAACCTTCTTCTCCCCACTTTAGACTCTCAAAACAAGAACCTTAGGACAAACTACTATGCTTGTTCCACTCACTGTTCCATCCTTACCATGCTCAGAAAGGGAGAAGGTAAAGCAAATATTTTATCAAAATGAATGTTGCTTGGCTGGGAGATTCCAGCATGTCAAGTGGAGCTTTCCTAAAACTCAGTATTAATTATGCTACTGCATTTCTTCTCTCAGTTATCCTAGGAGGATTATATACCCATAATACAGTCCCTCAACCTAAGTATTTGCCTCTGAAGTAGAACTGGACAGATTCTTTCAATATTTGTCAGCCATTCTTTAAAAAAAAGACTATGATCAGCTACATACATTCAGAGAATGAGAAAAATTATGTAAGTATTTGATTTTATTTACACAGGCAGGGTAGGATATGAATCTGCATAAGAAAAGATTTATACTTGTATGCTAGTGAAAGGGTTTGCAAAAGAGTAAAGAAATTACAGCATAGGATAGATACCAAATTACAGTAGATAAATTTAATACAGTGTTTGCCAAAGACTTCTGTGATATTCTAAAATTTCTGTATAAAACTTAAAATTGGTTTCATTTTTCTTAAATCCACCTTTAAGTAGGAGATTTTGGTCACTGTTGAACATAGGAAACTGCAACAGGGAAATTTTTGGTCAGTCATTGAGAGCTGTGGATATAAAGCAAGGTAGAGCTTCATGTTAAATAGTATAGCAGTATCTCAAATATTCAATATTTCCCTTGCACAGTGGAGATGAGAAGGAAAGATAGATTTGGAACTGAAGTCACCATGGAAAGGGTAAGAGCTTCTTTAGGAACAGGTTGAGCCTCTACTCATGTAGTGAACTGGCCCTTTTTCTTTAATAGAATCACATTTCCAGAAAAGGAATATAATCTCTGGGTTAAAATTATGATAATAATATTTTTGTTGGAGTAATGGATTTGGATTATTTACCTATATCCTTAACTTCATCCTGCTGTTCTCTGTCTCAGTGAGCATGTGCCAGTGCCTTTAGTTCAGTGGCATTTAAAGGAGACACTAGTCCAAGTTGCATCTGAAGTAGAGAGAAAATTGTATTATTGCAAAGTGATGCATTTGTTGACAAGAAATGTAATGACTTTTTTTGGCACCTTACAATGTTTTAGTGCCATCTGGTGACTCCCCAAAATGTTACAAGAACATTTGCCAAAATGCCTGGATAAATCATATATGTTGGTAATGGGCAAATTTTGAATGAGTAGGCATACGCTGCAAATCTAACTCTCAGAGCTTCATTGCTTCAGTGACAGGATATTGTCTTGTAACTCACAACCAGACATGACTTTTCAGCACCAGATAGCTTTATCATAAATTAAGCAAATAAACAAAATACCTTCCCAAGAATTTTCCATGAAAAAGTGAGAAAATGAAGTTTTATATATAACTACAAAGACAAGAAGAAAATGTGGTTCTATAAATGATCCATTATGAATCTTTCATTTGTCTTTTTTTTAGGGTATGTAATATCTACCCATAGAAAAGAATGACAGATGTAGAAAAGGGAAACCTACTGGAGAAAAAGAGGTTTTAATACCCCAAGAACTTCACACAAAGTACACTCTTTTTGAAGTCAGATGTGTTAAATTATGCCTTTGTTCTTAGAATTGGGATTATATTTCTCCACTGATGTAATAAATGCATCAGATAACATAAATTAGCCATTGTTATATTTATTTGGTTGTTTTTTTTTTTTAAACTAAGTTGAAAATAATGCGTATATGCCCCTAATCTTTGCTCATAAGTCCTTTAACTTACCATTTTACAGTGAAAAGCAGAAGACTGTAAAATTAGCCTCTTCTTACTCGGCAGTCCTATTCCCTTTTCTGAGCTCAGAGTCAAATCAGCTGACTTTGGACACAGTTTCTCTTGCTTTTCATGTCTTTTAACTGTGCAGTACTGACATATCCAAGAAAAATTGATCTTTTCTTTCTCCCATCTTTTGCATCCTGATTTGTGTAGTTATTTACTCAGTTTCACACAGAAAATTCTATACAACTGTCTTCCTTTTTCAGGTTTCCCAGCTGTCACTAGGTGCTTAATATGAATACAATGAGCCTCATAAGAGTGATCATAAGCTACTTGTTTTCAGTTTCACTGTAAGCTAAATATTTAACTGGTTTTAAAGAGACCAATTCTATTATCTCTTGCGCCTTTTCCTCTTCATCACATCAATATTGGGCTGTTGCACTTTTGTTTGACATTCACAGATAGAGAGTGATATGGTAATGAAAGAGGGTATAGAATGAGATATGAGAAATAATGTGTGACCAGACTTGATAACCAAAGGGATCCTTTCCAGTCTTGTCTTCCCTACAGAGCTCCTAAATCTTCAAATATCTCCAGCAGAAAGTATACATTGAGGGCTTTGTACTCAGCCCTTTCAAGTCACTACAGAGATTTGTATTGACTTCAAACCATTTTCAATCAGGCTGGTAGTTTCTCAATTCTGTGAAATTTGCTTGGACTGTTGTGTTCTTTGAACACCTTTTACACTGAGCTGGATTCAATGCAGTTGAGGCTCAATGGTGCTTTATTGCTTCTGGAGACTCCTGTCTTTAGGAAGGAGCTGAGGCTTGGGGCCTCCTCTGAAATGGGCATCTGCTTTGGCATTGTAACAGCATGTTGTGAGACATGATTCTATGACCTTTTCCCTTGCATGGTACTTGTTATCCAATGGAGAGGAGTATCTGCAGTTATTCATACATTAAAAGTCAGCTCAAGTAGGTTTTTTGATTTTACTTCTATTTTCTCACCACTCTTTCTAGGTAAATGCTTTCACTCTAATATTTTATTTATTTATTTATTTTGATGTGAAGATCTGATTGGGAAGCAAATATTTCCTATCTACAATAGTTGTTTCTCTTAACTGCAACCTTGGCTTTTCTATGTGTTTTTTCCTGAGAAAGGGAGAAAAGAAAAGCCAAAAATGCAAAAGGAGAGAAGGGGTAAAGAAGAAGGAGAAACAGCGATTAAGAAATCCAAGCCTTTTTGCAAGGCCAGGTAAGCAAGTTTTCATGACTGTGGCACATTTGCATCACTCCAGTTTGTCTGATACCAAGACACTCAAGTTGCACCCAAATTCAGAGCATTGTTTCCCCATTTTGAACATGCTGTCAGCATAGTCTACTTAAGCTCTCGGTTATTCCCTGCTTCCTCTACTCCTAAAACCTGTGAAGTACTCTGAGCTTCTGGGATAGGAATTTTACACCTTACTACCAGTCTTTTTAATTCTATGTGGCACCAACCTTATGGATTAGTGTCAGCTAAGGCACTTTATGCTGCTATATGGAAGAAGAAAACAATCTTGTATGCCTGAAGCCATGGACTGTCATGTAGAAATCACAGCTTCAATTATTAACACTGGGGCAGAGTTCCTGTGCAGCTACTTAATAGTTCTGAGCTTCTGCTTTTCATGGTGTAATGGCACATGTTCATTTACCATCATCAGCACTCTGTGGTTGAGGGAAGAATGACTGAAGCCAGTGAAATGTGCTCTTGGAGATGACATTGAGGGATGCTATTTATTGTGCACTTTCAGTCTTTTGTAGGATTCAGAAGACTACATTTCCTTCCATTGTCAGGAGTACCCTTCTACTGTTTTGATGTTCTTAGGTGCAAGAACAGGGCTGTCAAAATGGAGAGGCCAGCCTTTTTTGACTGAAAGCACAACCATGCTTGAAAAAGTACTATCAACACAATCATAAGGCAGAAAAACAGTGATCTTAATGCCAGGAGAGAAACGTATCTCAAACTTCTGCGTGGGAAGACAATTCTAGTAAAAATCAAGCAGCTACATGACAAAATAAAGACTCATGAAGTTCTGTATGTGCTAAGATGTACTAATAGAAAGAGCAGGAGACATGAAGACACAACTCCTGTCTCAGGTACACGTTTGGTGCATCAATGACATCAGATAAAATGTCTGATGGAACATGACAGGCACAAATAATACATGAACACTTAGAGTGGGTTGCACAAGATTCCTGGCTGGCAGCTGCAGCTGTTGCAGTGCAGTTTTCATGCAAAAAATAGAAAACTTAGCTTTGTCAATGTTTTCCATATCCATGTTTTGCAAATTTGCCAGTCCCCCTGATTTTCATGGTACCTAAATGTCGACTGTCACAAGTATTTCAGACTGTGACTTAATTACAATTTTGAAAGAAAATGTATTTTTGAAGGCTACTTTTAGATACAAATTCATCAAATATAAGATAAAATTGAGCCATCCAGGAAAACGTTTCCTTGATAAAACATCCTCTGACTTCAACACAATTTACCTTTATAAAAGCATGAATCCACTTTATTTTACAATAAGAATAATTCAGACTTAGCATAAGAGCAAGGAAATACTGAATATTGTATGGATTTCAGCTAGATCTTACAACTTAATAAAGCAAATGTAGAAAGCATCTGTGTTATAATTGCCAAGCGTATTGGACCAGTAAAAAGATGCTTGTTTCCAAAGTAATATAATGTTTGGACAATCACATACAGTAAGAACTTTTCAAAGGCACCACACTTTCTCCTGCAAATGAGAAGATCATCTTACAATGAATCACAGAAGCAGCACTTACTTCTATATAACATTATATAAACTGTATGACAGTTTATAAAATGAATGGTAATAGTGAAGGCTTTTCGGGGTTTACATCAACACTCTTTAGATAAAGTTATTGTAGTTTTGACAAGCAGGTTTGTGTGAATTACCAGATGGGAAGATATTGGCTGAGAGAAGAATATACAGTTTAGAAGCTATCCTTTTATCTCTAGTTGTGCTTAAGAAAAGTGTGATCAACTATAGCAAATATTCTAACAGAGCTGCTTTATTCTCTGAAATAAAATCTGGTCTTCAAGTACTAGAAAAGCTGGTTGTTATATACAAAGTTTTGTAGTGGAAGTAACAGTTTTTCCCTATTGGTATGGGAACTGGATGAATACTAAATAAATGTGTTCAAGAACACATTCACTGTATTCAATTCCAAAGTCTTGTTTAGTTTTCTTTCCTTTTTTCTTAGGTTTGGTTGGCTTGGAGGAGGGTTTTGTTTGAGGTGTTTTGGAAGGTTTTTCCATGGTTTATTTTGTTTGCCTCCTTCCCCCCAAATAAAGTTTGGTGATAAGGTCCATTTTAAGCCACAACAAACAAGAATATGATCCTGATCAGTGACAGCATATAAAAAACTTTGGAAATCTAAAGTGCGTGAATAATCCTTTTTGATTTGAGCTGGAACATTTGATCCATTGAAGTCTGTGGGTCACTGTCAATTTAGTCTGTAGTGCTGCACATTCCTGGCAGAATTGCTAGGTCAATCATATGCCTACAAATTTTTGTTGTTTTTTTATGATTAGGATGTGAGAATTTAAAAGGCCCTGGATATAAAAATAGAGACAGAACCCTTGACTTCAGTGCACACAAAGCAGTCTCTGCTGATCTCAGTCTATGTGAGCTGCAGAGAGAAAAATGGAGGATAATGGAACACGGTAAAAAGGGTGGAAGATGCTTAGAGGCATTGTAGTGTATTGTGAATTTCATATCAGAGTGTAGGTATGTAGGGAAAGAGAAGTTGGAAGGCAAATAAAAAGCAGTTCTGAGACAACTGCCCTAAAGAGTCTGAGCATGACACTGGGAAGATTTTCTTATACACATGCAGGTCTTGCTGCTTCATGATGGAGGACCATCATGAGAAAAGATGGCTAGCAGTCAACAGCTTCAGTTGCCAAGTTGGAATCTCAGATGGCAAATGTCACAGCATCAGGATGTTTAATAATAATAGGTCAAAAAAGAGAGCGAAGAACCTTTGCTGTAGTGAAAGATGACTCTCAATATGGTTTTGGCTTGCTTAGACAAGTCCTGACACCAGGAAGTCACTGCAGTAAGAGAGTGGAAGATCCTGCAAGAGAGATGGAGGTCTAATGGCTGGGATTACAAAACTGACATGAACACAATGAACAGCCACATCTGAACAGATAATTCCCATGCCATGATAATGCAATCAGTAAGTATTGAAAATATGGAAGAAGAAGTTACAAGTAAGCTGTCAGCAGGGAAAGTATTTTTTATTTTTGCTCTTTTCATATAACCCTCTTAAAATCTTTGATTATAAAGTGTGGTCTCTATTCATGTGTATTACAGAAAACAGTCTGCACATATTTATAATGCATTTTTATATGTATATGTATACATGCATATACATACATATATGTGCATGTGTGTGTGTGTGTGTGTATGTGTTACTGCTCCAGCCCTGACTTTGTCCAAGTTTTAGANTCATGTGTATTACAGAAAACAGTCTGCACATATTTATAATGCATTTTTATATGTATATGTATACATGCATATACATACATATATGTGCATGTGTGTGTGTGTGTGTATATTACTGCTCCAGCCCTGACTTTGTCCAAGTTTTAGGCATACTTTAACAGATTTTCTTTCTCTGACACCTGTGGACCTTTTCATGAGCATTCTTCCTACAATGCTGCAGCACACCGAGTTTGTCAGATTAGTTTTGATCCTTTCTCAGGGGGTGAGAAAATGCCTGTCCTATCTGGATGCTCATTAGCACTCGGAACTGTCCCTGTTATACTTGAGGCATTTGAAACCTTTCCTGATAATGATTTTGATGGTTTCAGTTGGTAGTTCTTGTTTTACTATCAATTTTTTGTACTCTCACACTCCCCGGCGTTCCCTGAAAAGACTTGGTTTAATGAGATATCCCTGAGTTTAGACATTGGGGAAATAGGAGGAGGAGAACAATGACATCAATAAAGCCACCAGTATTCTTTGAGTATCCTGCCAATGATCCGTATCTTTATGATGTGCAATTCAGTGTTAATTCAGCTGCTGACATGTGCAATAAGCCGCGTTACCCACATTTCACATCTCCTCCTGTTCACAGGCAGCGTGAGGGCTGATTTTTTTCTGACATCCGTATAATCCCCACTGGTTTTGAACTTTCTTTTTTCTTCGAGCTGCCCCCCATTCAATGTGCTAACACAAGGCTGTATCAATGTACTCTTTACCCCACCACCTACAGCAATGTGATAATGTAATGAGCATTTCTTAAACACCTTCTTTCCCCCTGACTGCTCCATGCACCCCAGGAGGCAGCTCTTAAAGTTCATGCCCCACATAATAAAGCTCCTGACTTCCAACTGCTAAGCCATAGTCCATAATTTATAACCCTGAAAACAGCACCAAATGGAGGGAGAGTAAGGTGGATATATATCGGATGTAGTTGAAGTGCAAGGCTGCTGCATGGTGCAAGTATCTTGCCACACACAACAGCTAGGACCAGAGTTTAAATGAGCTCTTTCATTTCATACTTTCTGGAGTAGTATTCAAGCACTTTATATTTTGGAATGTATTTTGTGCCACAACTGCCTGCTACCAAGGAGATATGGGATGGGTATCTATGAGGAAAGATGACAAGAGTTAAGCCATTTCACCCTGGAGAAGAGAAGTCTCAGGGACTTTGGTGCTACAAGGAGGATGAAGTCTGTCTACTCACAAAGAACCACATGGAGAAGACAAGGGGAAATAAGTAAAAGTTGTAACAGAAAAAGTTTAATCTCAACATAAGAAAGAAATTTTTTAGAGTAAGAGCAACCATTCACTGGAACAACCTCCTAAGGGACATGATGGGGTCCCATCACTGGAGGTTTCAAGATGAGATTGGAAAGGGTGACAGATGATCTCATGTAGACTCCCTTTACCAGGAAAGTTTGGACCAGATGATCTTTTAAGGTATTCTATAATTCTATGATTACTTATTTAACTAGCATAGACACAAGCAGCCTGCCTGACCCTTTCTCTGTGAGTCTCACAGTCCTAAAGAATAAGTTATGGGCATGGCAAGAAACAGAATCCAAGTCTGAAATCATAAAACCACTCTCTTTTATTCTTGAGCCCGTCTTGCTCAGATTTATTACTTGAACATTTCATATGACCACTCCCAGAGTTTCACACACAGGACCTTTGGGATGGAAAGTGGGAATCTGATCAGATTGCTGGTATTTACTGTGTCTTTAATATCATATGTAATGTACTGGGGGTGAATTTCAGCATTTTCCCACTGGCAGCTGGAATGAAAACAAGATTTACCTGGAATATAACAGCCAGTATCCCAGGCATGAAGTAAAGGTCAGGAGAAGGAAATGCATTTCTCTCATTCACTGGCATCAGATGAAGTTTCATTACAAAGAAGAGGTGGGCAGCCTGGATGTCTTTTCAGAACAGAATGTCTGAAACTCTCAACAACAGAACTGTAATGCACTCACATCACTCATGAAAAAATGAATGCTGAAAAAGTTAGGATGGGATTTGCCTATACATTGATCAGGCAGTGTGCTGGAAAGAGATGGCAAAAACCTTATAGATGTACCAAGAATTCTTACATGAAAAAATGAGCCAGAAGGGTGTAGATGGACAATATAATCAATTATGGAGTGGTTTAGAGATTCTTAGAACTGTTTTCTTTACAGTCCTTTAAAATGCAGCTGTTTAAAGAAATAAATTCAGAAAATAATAATGAATCACTATAGAACCATTATAATAAAACTGAATAATGAATTGTGTCCCATTATGATAACACAAATGTGTAAACAAGCTAAAAGAAAATACGTCAAGGTGCTCACAATCCAGAATACAAGATGAAGGCAGACCAGAAGGGAAACAGACAGTGGGAATAGAATGGAACTTATTTATTCAGCATCAAACAGCTGAGAAGACAACCCAGGATGCAGAGTTTTCTCTGGATACTGATACCTCTCAGCCAAGAGCATACCCAATGTATTATTCCTTTTATAATTTTTCTTTGTCTGTAAGATTAAAGCAGCTACAGTAAGATTCCACCCTGATCAAATCATCTGTCAAGGAGCCTTCTTAGTACAATATAAAGTTACCATCACTCCAGCGGATTAAACTCTAAATCATGTAAAATAAAAGAAAGTACCTGGAAAAAGATATTTTCAGGTGATAATGTGCTAAAGTTTTTTTTATTGCAACATTATTCAGCATCACTTTCTATGTTTTAGAGAAAGTTTTCAGTTTCCAACGACCAAGAAAAGTTTGCAGGAGGTTTCTGCTTAAATCCAGAACATTTTTTGTAAAGGACTTCCATGCTAACACAAAAACAGGAGCAATGGGTTTTGTAACTCCACAATGTCTCTTGAAGTGGGTTTTGTTTCATTTTGTTTTACTTTGTTTGCCTCGCTTCCTGCTTTTCTATATAGAAAATGCATATGCAAAGGACACAGCTTGAATTCTGGATTCTAGGTAATATCTGCCCAAGTAGCATCTAGGAAAATAATGACTGTTCTTGTAAATGGAGCAAATCTGATCAGGAATTATTGCAAAGGAATAAATATGGAACCCTGAAATCTCATTTGTGCAGTCAGTTTTCATTTGTGCATCCATCCTTTAAGAAGTCACTAGGGAAGAGACTGCAGACCGAACCACCTGTAGTCAGAAAATTATGTGTGATTAAGAATCTCCTATTAAAACCCAGTTTAATTAGTGGACAGTGTGAAGTCACAGGCAGGCCGGTTCCAAGGAATTTCCTTCTGTGCAGACGGTGAAATGCCAAATGGAATCACAAGAGATTTTAATTACAAGAATGATGAGGTAAGTCAAACGGCAAGGAAAAAAGCCATAGTGTAAAGAAGACTACATAATAATACAAGCAACAGTGAGTGCTAAGAGTTCTCAGTGGGTTAGATATAACAGTAATAAATGATAGAGCTGCACAATATATACAGTTGCACTTTCAGTTCAAAGGATCTGAACAACAGCATGCAGTACACAAATCCATGTATAATGTTCCCATAGCTATGAGCATAGTGCAGGGGTGTAACTGGACTGGTCAGTATTGGGACTGGTGCAGTTTATTGTCCTTGTTGGCAATATGGACAGTGGGATTGAGAGCACCCTCTCCTAAATTTGCTACTGACACAAGCAGTGTGGTGTGGTTGACGTGCCGGAAGGAAGGGATGCCATCCAGAGTGACCTTGACACGCTTGTGAGGTGGGTCAATGCCAACCCCATGAAGTTCAACAAGGCCAAGTGCAAGGTCCTGAAAATGGATTGAGAGCAACCCTGAGGAGAAGGATTTGGGGGCGTTGGTTGATGGGAAGCTCCACATGACCCAGCAGTGTGTGCTTGAGCCCAGGAATCAGCTGTATCCTGGACTGCATCAAAAGGAACATGACTATCAGGTCAAGGGAGGGGATTCTCCCCATCTACTCCACTCCATGGAGAACTACATGGACATGGAGTTGTTGGAGTGAGTCCAGAGGAGGCCATGGAGCTGCTGCAAGGGCTGGAGCAGCTCTGCTCTGGAGCCAGGCTNGGTTTTGCATGCATGTGGAATGATGAATGTGGAGCTGTTGGAGTGAGTGCAGAGGAGGCCACAGAGATGCTGTGAGGGCTGGAGCAGCTCTGCTCTGGAGCCAGGCTGAGAGGGCTGGGCTGGGGCAGCCTGGACAAGAGAAGGCTCCTGAAGGGGAGAACTTGGAGCAGCTCCCAGTGCATGAAGGGGCTACAAGAAACCTGGAGGGAAACTTTTTACTATGGCCTATAGGGATAGAAAAAGGGGGAATGGCTTTAACCAGCCAGAGAGGAGACTGAGATCAGATATAAGGAAAAAATTCTCTCCTGTGAGGGTGCTGAGGCGCTGGCACAGGGTGCCCAGAGAAGCTGTGGCTGCCCCATCCCTGGCAGTGTTCAAGGCCAGGTTGGACACAGGGGCTTGGAGGAATCTACTCTAGTGGAAGGTGTCTCTGCCTATGGCAGGGGGTTGGAACTGGATGAGCTTTCAGGTCCCTTCTAACCCAAACCATTTTGTGATCCTATGCATAAACCAAAGTTCCAGCTCTTGGACCTGCAAATCTTAGAAAAAGTGACTGAGTTTCCCCAAAAACACTATTGTGCTTTTTCCTGTATGGCTCACCATGCTCATGACATCAATTTTGTTATGCTCCCCCAGTCTTTTTTTAGAATGATGTCTACATTAAACTTAAGATCTGCTAAAAATCAAGAAGAGATCATAGTCTGTCATAGTGCTTGAATTTGCTTTACCATTCTTAGATACAAAGAAAAATTTATGTCTGAGCTCCATTTTTTTATGTCTGTTTTTCTTAGTTCATATCATAAAACACTGGAGTTCTGAGATATTCCTGCACATAAATGCATAAGTAATATCAGCTTGTGTTCTGAAGCTTGGCTTATCTCCTACACGCATACATAGAGTTCATTACCAGAGTTGAAATAAATTTTAAGTGGCATGAATCAGCAGTATATCACTTTTAGCCTGGCACTCTCCAGGTGCACCATATATTTGTGAGTTCTGGAAGAAGGGACATGACTTCACAGCTGGTTGTGTGGTGTTCTAAACCTGCAGGGTTAATATTTGCTTACCATAGCTGTAGCCACAATGTCTTCATGTATTCACTGGGAGTAATCTATGAAGTGTGTATATTGCAACACCTAGATCAACATGTCCAAGGAAATCTGCTAGTAAAGATTAATGGAGGAAAGAATATAAAAGTCCAGGACTTGACTAGAGTAGATTTGCATGTGACTGTGAACAAATGATGGAGAGATACCAAGTAACACCAAAAGAAAGCAAGCAAGAGTCTCAAAGAGAAAAAGCCTGTTCTTACAACTCCCTGTGTTAATAACATCAATAGCACAGGAGAGAGACAGATATTTGATATCAGCTGTATTGGTTGATATAAGGTTGGAAAATAATTTTCATGGATCAGAGGAATCAGAGCAAGGGAAAGGAGAGGATTTAAGTTCAAGGTCTTAATGCAGATCTGAAACAAAAATGAATAGACATAGTCTGACATGAAACAGGGCAGCTAGAGCCTGAAAAGCTTTCTGATACGGGCAAAACCTAATACTGTGACACATCTTAACAATTTTAGGAAAGATTTTTACAGCATACTTATTGCAATATCAGGATGCTGAGCTTAATGGCTCAGATGTCCATTCCAGTTCTGTGGCCTTTACTTCTAGATAGTATGTCAGAGATTATGAAAAATACCAGTCTCATTACTGGTAATTTGAAGGACTTGTGCTCTTTCTGAGTTATAGAAGACTGGAGTTTATCTAGTGATTTACATGGAAGAGGTCATCCAGAGCTGAAGGGTAATTTTAATTAGAATCATAGAATCATAGAATAGTTTGGGTTGGAAAGGACCTTAAGATCATCCAGTTCCAACCCCCCTGCCATAAGCAGGGACACCCCACACTAAACCATGCCACCCAAGGCTTCATCCAACCTGGCCTTGAACACTGACAGGGATGAAGCACTCAAAACCTCCCTGGGCAATCCATTCCAGCATCTCACCACCCTCACAGGAAGAATTTCTTCCTTAGATCCAATCTAAACCTCCCCTGTTTAAGTTTGAACCCGTTACCCCTTGTCCTGTCACTACAGTCCCTAATGAAGAGTCCCTCCCCAGCATCCCTATAGGCCCCCCTCAGATACTGGAATGCTGCTCTGAGGTCTCCAAGCAGCCTCCACTTCCCCAGGCTGAACAGCCCCAACTCTTTCAGCCTGTCCTTGTATGGGAGATGCTCCAGTCTCCTGATCATCTTGAGGTTGTAATTAAGATATCTGCTTTATAACATTTTTCCTGTTCTTAGTCAATGTTTTCCTTTATGCTTATTGATTTATATATTAATAAAGAAAAGTTTAATGTCAGATTTACTTAGAGAATCTTTTAGGATTTGTTTAGTGCTTTAACCCCAAATCAATGTTTGGAAAAAACCTCTGCAGAAGCAGAGGGGGTGAGGTGTTATACGATCTCTGGCTTAAGGACTCTAAATCAGATCAATATAATTGAGAATTTATGAATTTGTAATTAAGTTAATCAGAGGCTATTTCTGATACCAAAGTTGAGTGGACTCAAAGCTTGTCACTTCAGCTCCTAAGATTATTTTTCATCACATGATGCAACTCTAAAATCTTGGGAAAAGGTAATAGACTGAAATGCATTTTCCCTAGCACAAGGGAGGCTCATTATTCCTGAAAAGGACCTGGGGTTCTGAAATGAGATAAGTAGGTATAGATGTAAAAAGAAACAAAATTACACAGGATACAGGTCTCTTCTCTTGAATTGCAATGACTACCTCTTTGTACCTTGTTTCATTTGGGTTTGAATAACCTTAAGGTTTAAGAGAATTTGCAATAAGGGACATCTAGAAATTGACTGAGAAAAAAATAACACCAAAACCTAGTAAGTATCTCTTTAGGTCTGTGTTATGATATAGGAAATATTTTTTTGTATTAAAAAGCAGGGTGTTCCATGTATAGAATAGCATACATGGAATAGAATAGTGGGATAATAAATAACAATAGTTTTATCATAGAATCACAGATTGGTTTGGTTTGGAAGGGACCTGAAAGCTCTTCCGGTTCCAATCCCCTGCCACTGGCAGGGACACCTTTCACTACAGCAGGTTGCTCCAAGCCCCATCCAAGCTGTACTTGAACACTGCCAGGGATGGGGCAGCCACAGCTTCTCTGGGTGCCCTGTGCCAGGGCCTCAGCACCCTCACAGGGAAGAGCATCTTCCAAATATTTAATATATCTAATGTAAATCTCCCCTCTCTAAGTTTAAAGCCATTCCCCCATGTCCTATTCCTGCACACCTTTGTAAAATGTCCCCTCCAACTTTTTTGTCATCCCCTTTTGGTACTGTAAGGTTGCTCTGCAGTCTCTCTAGAACATTCTTTTCTCCAGGTTGAAGAAAACTTATCCCCAAATTAGCCTTCAGAAAGCTAGCTCTTTTTAGACATAGCTTTGCAATGAAAATGAATGATTGATTTAAGATCACAGAACCTCTTCATGACTTATCAAACATCTGCAGTCCCAGAAACTAGGGAAGTACTGAGGAAAACCATGTTGGGGTGGCTACCTACATGAAAGAAAATAGTCTTTCCCATGGACTAGTGATAAACAGGCAAGCGAACTGCCAAAACACTGACTAGGTAGTTCTGTCCTACAGTAAGAATATCTGACCCATTATGCAATAGTAATAAAGGTCATCTGATAAGNTGTAAGGTTGCTCTGCAGTCTCTCTAGAACATTCTTTTCTCCAGGTTGAAGAAAACTTATCCCCAAATTAGCCTTCAGAAAGCTAGCTCTTTTTAGACATAGCTTTGCAATGAAAATGAATGATTGATTTAAGATCACAGAACCTCTTCATGACTTATCAAACATCTGCAGTCCCAGAAACTAGGGAAGTACTGAGGAAAACCATGTTGGGGTGGCTACCTACATGAAAGAAAATAGTCTTTCCCATGGACTAGTGATAAACAGGCAAGCGAACTGCCAAAACACTGACTAGGTAGTTCTGTCCTACAGTAAGAATATTTGACCCATTATGCAATAGTAATAAAGGTCATCTGATAAACTGTCCTGGGTTCAGCAGTTGCAGTTAGTTTTTCTNAGGGGAAGCCGGGAGGAAGGAGGGACAGGACTGGACTGACAGGACCAAACTGACCAAAGAGGTATTCCATACCATAGCCCGTCATGCCCAGGAGGTAACTGGGAGTTACCCAGAAAGAGAGGGAACTTCCCGGTCGGGCTCGTTTTCAGCAGGTGGTATCGTACCCTCTTCCCTTGTTTTCCTTGTCATTATTATTATTGGTGATATCAATAGTGATTTGTGTTATACCTTAGTGACTAGATTGTTGTTATCTGCACCAGTGGGAGTCGTATTTCTTCGGCTCTTCTTTCCTCCCACTCCTCCGGGAGCAGGGAGGAAAGAGGGGAGGGCCGGGGGGGAGGGCGTGGAGTGAGTGAACATGCTGCCTAGCTGGGTTTAAACTACGACATAAACTCATAAAATAATTATAATCCCATTTAATAATAATAATAGTAATAACAATAATGCATAATCTGGAAAGAACACAGTATTCTTATACCTAAGTGTGTGTTTGTAGGCCTGGCTGATGGAGAAAGAATAATAATCCTTGTGCTTTTACCTGTAGGTGTAGAATATTAAAGAATAAATTCTGTTAAAACTATCTCTGATGGAAAAGTTGATCTATGATTAGATGCACTCTTCCTGAACACAATGTTATCTGCAGAGAAAGTTTCTGCCTTTCCTTTACAAAATTATTCCCAGATGGAACAATTCTAGAAAAGAAAAGGAATTATTCTCCTGTGAATGTTGTCCCAATGAATGAGATTCACTTCACCTAATTATGATCCCTACTGCGCAAGGTCCCCTGGCTTTTCCTTACATTCAGTTAATACAGGAATCACCGGACCAGTTATAGATGTCTACAGTGAAATGAATCTCTCTCTAAAAGTGCTTGTTTCTGTCTCATTGCCTATAAATAGAGTCTAGATGACTAGTTCAAATGTGGACATCTACACTGCAGATATCTAAAATTAGATTAAATGAATCCAGCCCTATTTGTCATAAAAACTTTAGTTCCTGTTACTTTTGGTCTCTTTCTATTATACATCCAGGACTTTATCTCCCCTAACTCATGACAGATGTTCAGCTCATATTTGATACATTACATCTTCCTACCAAGGCTGAGAACTGTAATGCATTATGTCAGGGAATTCATCCCAAAAATGAAGTTAGGGATGTGGAGTGCCCGAACCATGGCTCCTGAAAGACACTGCAAATGCATAATTTGGAACTAAACAGGTTTGTTTGGAGTCAAAACATTCAGGGGGTTGAGCAGAAATGGTTTGATTTGTCCTTTATTTTCCCCAACCTGGCAGTGCCACTTTGAGCACTTCCCTCTATCTCCTGACAAGACTCCAATTTTTCCAGAAAGTTATTTTCTGTCAGGGAAGAGAATTCAGGGCACTCCAGCTGAGGTCCTGACAAATGTGTAATTTAATCCCTCTGAATCAGCCTCTCAAGGAACCTATCTCTTTCTGTTCACAATAGAGGGGAGCTACAGAGATTTGAGAGCTCCTAGGCACCCTGGTTAAGTAAAATAAATGATATGAATGTCCCACTAAGAAACCTGTACACTGTGGCCAAGATCTTTGGGCATTGGTATAGTAGAATCATCAAGGTAGGCTCCCATGTGAAGGCATAAGAGATTCAACCTCTTGCTAAAGAGAAACATATAACAGAAGAAAATGCATGATATATGTGAATATATATATATGTGTGATAAGTTTCTCATGTCTAGTAAAACCATTTTAGTAATACACTTGCAGGGCCTTCTGTAGGAACTACCCCTTCTGTTCAGCTAGACAAATGTGAGTTTGCAAGAAGCCTTAGCCCTAAGTACTACATACAGCCATGCAGAGCACAGTCATCGAATATTAGAATCATATAGCACAATGATATAAAGCACAGTCTATGCAACCTGCTCAGTATAAAGCAGCCTAAGACTTCATTTTCAGTAACCTGGATGTAATACATCTCCTTATTGTCCAATGATGTTATTATTATATCACTCCCAGATGTGGAAATTCTTACATTGCTTTACACTCCTCCCCACACTATTAGCCCATGAGGCAAATGCAACTGATTGGATTTATCCTTTTGTCTTGGAAAATGCCTGTTTTCCCCATCCCTCCAGTGCTTTAGGCACAGAGAAGAAACACCAACTAGCATTGACCCAGCATCCAAGTCTAGGAGTAAATGGCCATACACTTTTCCCAGGTTTGAGTATTCCCTGAGTGATAAGATTCTACTGGCTCAAGTATAACTTGCAATTTTTATGCCATTTGAAGGCTCTAGTCTATTTTTCTCTTCTGGAAGAAAAGCTGAAAAATATTCTTAATGTTTTTTAGATTCATTCTTTTTATAAGACAAATATGAACTGCAAGTGTCTGAATCTCCTGTTTGCACCATATGCAGGTAGCTAATATGAAATCTCTGTGCCTGATGGAAATATTTCGATGTTTTTTCAATGCCATGGACTCCTACTCTGCATATGTGAGTCAGGGCCATGTTGTCTTTTTTGGTAGAAACTGCTGTTAAGAACTGCTGTGTTTTCTATCATTCCCACATCTATTTCTGAAATTAGTATCTCCTAAGCCCTCTGTAGCCTGATGGATCCTCAGCCTCTCAGATATCAGTCTCAGAGCTGAGCATCCTTGCTTTCATGGGGACATGCAGTCTTTGTCATCTCTTCCTCCTTCTCTAATACTCCCTTAAGGTTTTCTTACTCTGCCCATAGTATATTTGTGCATACTTACAAACATCCATGTTTGTTGCTGGTTATGAATTCATTGACTTGTTTTTAGCCAGATTTGATAGTAGTTTAGAAGGGATCAAACATAATGAAGTCATTGTAAGTTTTGTACAGAGGAGTATGTAATGAGAGAGAGAAATTTTACAAATCCTCCCTGTACATATCTGGCTGAGGGGAAGACTTCAGCATCAGCTCACAAGTTATTGAACAGCAGATATAAAATTAGCAAGCTACCATGTAAATAGCCAGCTGTGGAAAATCCCCTCCAACCAGGTTTAGCAATTGGCCACCAGACACATGCTGTAGAAAACCAGAACTCATTAGTTCCTATTCTTATGGATAACAAATTATTTCCCCTCCTTTTTGTCTTTGCCACTTTTTATGGATGCAGATGCTGCTATTTGTGGTCACTTACCAAAAAGCTTTTCTGGGATCTTTTGTCCAGGCTGGTAATATTTGGAAATTTACTGGGTTGCTTTCTGTCTTCTGCAAGCTACCTTGGTTTTATAGCTCTCTTTCTTGTCCTTCTCTCACATAAATACAATGAGTTCTTGTTGGTGTTTTTTCCTGTTAGGAAAAGACCCTTAAAAACCAATTAGAGGGCAATTTCATGAGAATGAATCCCTGCGACATAGAGGTGAATTTGGAGTGAGTCACAAATATTTTCTTTTGGATGCATACCTGTGTTTCTTTATAACATTTCTCAGAAAAAGGAAAGCATAAAATAGAAGCTGTAGGGATATTGTTTTGGCAATGCCTCCAGAAACTATGACAAATCACTGCCCATTTTCCATGCAGTTACTAAGTGAAAGTCTTAAAACTTTTACCCTGAAGAGGCAGTCTGGTCTGAGATGCAGTAGTAGGGATCTGAACCATGAAAGTCTGGTGATGGATTTTGTTGGGCAGAGTCAGAACTTATCCTCTGCTTGCTGTGGAAATGGGATAGGACCCTGGCTGGAATTTTTAATGTTACACTGACTATGCTCCTACTATGACACTGACTATGCGTCCATCGGTAGCCCCCTTCCTATGTACAATAGCACACAGCCTTCTGCACAGAAAGGTTGCTATCTTCTAGTATCTGAAGGGGCCTATAAGGTTGCTGGAGAGGGATTCTTTGTCAGGGATTGTAACAACAGGACAAAGGGTGATGGGTTCAAACTTAAACAGGGAAAGTTCAGGTTAGATAAGAGGAAGAAGCCCTTTACTGTGAGGGTGGTGAGGTGCTGGAATAGGTTTCCCAGAGCAGTGGTAAATGTTTCATCCCTGGCAATTTCAAGGCGAGGTTGGACAGAGCCTAAGGTGAAGTGTCCCTGTGCATGGCAGGGGGTTGGAACTGGATGATAAGGTCCTTTCCAACTCTAACTATTCTATAATTCTATAAAATAGCTCTTAGCAACCTCCTTTTACAATTCTCAGGAGAAAAATAAAATAGTCTGAGGACAGATACTGTGACATCTTTAAGAATAAGAACCCTCCCCTGTCAACACTTCTCTAACTTGTTTTTCCTTCCTTTCAGTTGAGCTCTGTTTGCCAAGTCAAAACAAATAGGAACAAGTATCTGATTTCATGGGTATGCTTGTAACTTTGAGCACTGTAAAGCTATACCTAGGGCAGCCCAGAAAGCTAATTGATCTCTGGAGTTCCTTAATGGCAAAAAAAGCATCTCTCTGGTCCTTTCTGAGACAAGGGTGAATCAACCAGGAATGCACAGATTTGCTGCTTAGCAACAGGGCATGAATCTTCATGAACAGGGATATTTCAAATAAATTTAACTGGAGATTGGCAGTACATACCCATTCACCCAGTCCTTTCCTGGGGCTGAATACTCTTGATCATGCCTTTCCAGCTCTGTTTGAAGTGTCTCAGACCAGTGAAGACTCCATGTTTCTTCTGCAAGCAACCTAAAATCTTATCAAACTCTAAGGAAAACAAAACAAAAACCAGAATTTACATAATGTTTTCCTTCATTTTTCTGAAATCTTTTGACCAAGATCTGCTTTTGTACTCCAAAAGAAAGGAAATGTCTGCATGACAGGGAGTGTAAGACCCAACCACTTCTGAAAACCCTTACTCCAAGCCTGCCTCCCACTTGCTGGGCTGTGTAACATGGGCACACTGGGAATGGCTTTATGCTGTGCATGGTAGGACTCTGACTGCCCAGTTTCTTCATTGAGGGGAGTCTTAAGCCCAGTCAAGGAGGCTAAGTATCATGTTTAAACAGCATGGACTGGACTGGCTCTTGCATCTTTAGAATAGCAATTCTCAATATCAATGGCACACCATTATTGTCAAATAATGGTCTCACATTTAGGCCACAAAAAGACTAGGCTTGGTTTTCTCAACTTGCTTTTCAGAAAAGCTATGTAGGTGTTTTTCTTTTGGCTTTAATGAAGGAGTCATCAGACAAGTCCAGTCTGGGAGTTCCTGCAGTAGTCTACATCACTCAGTCTTTTCCATTTCCTTTGACTCTTCCAGTGTAATGATTTACCACATCAAACAAGCTTTGAGTCCATTTTTCCCTCTTATATCTGTTCCTAGAGCTCAGCACTCACATTTGTTCTAGTTATCTAAGCCTCTTGCCCTTCCTCTGTAGTTAGCTCTGTTTCTCACCACATTATCAAATTAACACCTCACTAACTATGCTGTGGCTGCCTATTTCCTCTGATCCAGCAGTGTTTACACCAACTCAGTGATGCTTCCCATTAATACTTCCCTTATCCACTGAAGGCAGTGAGAATAGTCTCTTGCTTAAAAGAAAACAAATGCATAAAAAATGCTGAATCTAAATCTAACATGGCCACTAGTAAAACAGAATTCCATAGTTATCCATTGGTGCTGGGAATATTTGTGCTGTTTGAATAAACGTAATAAACGTATGTAAAAAGAAGTGATGGTGACTATGGAATTATTCTCAGTGTATGAAATACTCTACTGCAGCTTATCAATCTGTGGCAATAGAACCGGTAGGCATCATACCATGAGTTTGAATGCCTGGATATGCATATTTGTGTTCCAATAACACTCACCATAAGAGTGGTTACTGCTTGTTAAGAGGAGGTTCTGGTTAAATGTTTGATTTTTTTTTCCTTGGGGGTGAAAATGCCCATTAGATTAAGGAACATGGAACACTGCTGAGAAACAAAGTCAGAGAAAAAGTATGGTCAACCTTTTATTTATAGTGCAAAACGGACACAGATCAAGTGGTTGCAGCTCTGTAGCATATTGAATTACTTAAAGCCTGGGGTTGTGATCTCATCCACCTTTTCAAAGTTAAATTGGGTTGGGAGAACCTTCCCCCTCCAAACATGCACATACAACTCCAGTGAAAATTTAGAATTGGCAGTAAAAGCTATTGCTCACTAAGATCTGTTTGCTTTCATATGAATTAGTGTGGCTGGAGACAGTAGCACTTTCTGACTATTAGGGATAAGAGAGAAAACTTTTGCTTATATTTTACTTCTTAAAAAGGTATTTGAGAGAAAAGCTTTAAAATTTGTTGTTTGAATGATGTACATGGAAGAAAATACTTTTGAAAGATCATGTACTTTGGCCAGGTTTCAAATTCAATCTCTGTTTAATAACTAGTTTAAGCATGGGTAATTAAGATGTGCATATTACAGAGCCCACATGACTTAGGAGCACATCTCCTTACTCATCAGTGGGATCTCTGCTCCCTAATCAATGAACCTTTTGAAAGTTTGCACATGTACAGAACTCCTCATATCCTTCCTATCCACATTTTTAATTAAACATATACACACATGGGATTTCACAGCCCATACAGTAATTCTTCAATAGTAATGCCGCCCAGTTTTTGTCTCAAAAGCATAGAACCAGGTTCACAGAGAGATGGAATAGACAGATGGGTATGCACGTCATTGTTAAAGAGGACGCATGATCCAGTATCTTCTTCATGTCTGACATTTATGTTTCTAATGGCTGCCATACTCAGGAAAGCATATGTTGGTGAATGTTAGCTAGGACAAACGCAGAACACAAAAGCCCTCGCAGTTGATTACTTCAGAGAAGCTACTTTAAATCAGAAATAAGAACATGTAGAAGATATTCATAAATGGACAACTACTTTAGGACTGTGACTCATCTTCATTAGTAATCAACGGTACCTGGTCTTTCATCAGTTCTTGTTGGAGAAGACACAGTGTCATATAGGAAAGCTGAAGCTAGTTGTGAATGAGATCAGAATTGGTTCTCTAAATGACAGCTTCTTTATCCATGTGACTTCAGTCTGAATTGACTTTCACCTTGACTTTAAAATGGAGACTGCAAAATATATCATAAGCGCAGAGAAAAAGAATGACAAAGTAATCCAACAGTCACATCACATTCTCTCTATCCTCTCTTTTTTAATGTTTGACTTTTGGTGTGAATTCCAATTCGCAGGTCTTTGTCAGGCACTAATTTTCATAAATACAAATGTTACTGAAAACTCAAATATAGTATTAAAATCCCTTATTATTCATAACCTAAGAAAGCACTGTTTCTTATGTATAGACCACATTCAAAGAACTTTGCTCATGAAAAGAACTTGGAAGGCTAGCTGTCACATACGAATCTTGCAAAAATATAAGTGGATTTTGATGCTATTCTAATATCTTAGAGTGTAAATTATTAATGTTCAATGTTAAAGAAAAAATGTGTCTTCTAGGTTAAATACACAGCCTTGCTCAAATGACATTCATATACCCTCACTCTGAAAGTATGAGTTAAAAAAGTCAATATCTTTAGAATGTGAAATGTGGAATGCTAACAGCAATATAGTATCAAGATACGGGCTTTAAGTTCTTAAATGCCATCTATTCTCAGGCAATAATATTTCCACATTGCTGTAAGGCAAGTTAACAAATATCAAAACGTCAGTTCAGGAGATTATTTGAACACATGCACTCATATGTTATATGCATGCACATACATACACAAACACACATGTACTTATACACAAATTAAATATGTACACTCACATATATGTATATATGTACATATATATATATACTCATTCCCAGTCTTCCAGAATGTTTGTAATGGATCATTAATATTATGCATGCATGTATCTACCCACAAACAAATGAAAAGGATGTAATATATAGAAGGGTTTTCTTCTTACCCTTAAGAGAGATTTTGATTTCCACGTATTTTACCACCTGAAGTGGTAAAGTGCTGTTGTTGTTCTTGACTCTCTCCTGAGCATGTTTGCTCTGGGAATCATTACATCTTTGCATAAAATCACTTTCTATGACCTAGGGAAGGTGTCACAGCTCCCTCACACATTATATATTCAACAAATACTGAAAATTTTGGTTTTATAGACATGTTGATTTGTTTTTGAAGGAGGAAATATTCCTAGCTAGGAGGCTTTAATGTTTTTTAATTGAACATGGGTGAGTTCACCTCTAAATATTATATCTGGGATTTTCATGGGAGCTGAGAGGATGGAAGAGTCTATTTTGAACAGAAGGAAGAAAGAGCTACAATACAGACAAAAAAAGACAGGATACAATGGAATGACAAAAACAAAGGCCATTCAAAAAACTAAATATTTTAAACTGAAGATTACCTACTTGCCTCCTTGTTTTTAAAAACATTAGTTGTTTTTGGTTTATATCAAGAGGGTATTAGCACAGCCTATAGAATACTCAATTAGGAAATATCTGAAAATCATAGACTCTGGATTTAGTGAGTCTTATATAGAGTCTATATTACCTCTACAGCTTCAAGGGTTTGTTTTATTCCTTCATCAGCCTTTAAGAAATGGTTTTCTGCTATACAATCTTCCAAATCTCCTTTAGCCTCAAACCTTTGAACAAAACAAAATTAGCTATAAAAGGTTGTTATTCAACTATTCTTTGCCTTTTCTTGGGATCCCAGTGTAGACTAACTTACATGATCCATCCTTGGTAGTGTTCAAGGGCAGGTTAGATGGACACTTGGGTGACGCAGTTTAGTGTGTGGTGTCCCTGACCATGGCAGGGGCTGGATGTGGGTGATCTTAAGGTTCTTGTCAGCCCAAACCATTCTATGATTCTATATAGGTTGTTATTAAACATCAGCAGCAAACTTTAATCCACCCTTTTTCTTATTATTAATTTATTTCAGTCCCAAGTACATTTCCTAACATACTCATTTGAGATTGGTTTAGCCTAATGTTAATGGAGAGACAGGAGTGGCTCTATACTTTGTTTTTTTTTGTTTCCTATGTAAATTCCAGACCTTACTTATTAAGGAGATTTGAGAAAAGCCACCTTATTTAGGATAGAATTGTGTTTATATTTTTAAATATTTTAGAAGCATCCAACATAACAAGTTTAAAACTCAATGTTTTCAACACCAGTGCTGTCTTTGGGTGTCTTATTTGCACCATTTTGGAAGAGTCTGATTTCCAGACAGTTGTTTCTGTAAAATCTTGGTTAAAAAAACTGGCTGAAATTAAGCATCCAAAGGAAGTAAGTTTTTTAAAGAAAACCTTGATGAAATGATGTAGTTTTTTGATGTATTGCTTATTTGTTTAAAAACAATAAGAACACACATTTTTTCTTTTACTCATTTCAGATAACATATTTGCAGGGAAAATGCTATGTGCTTTGAAGGAAGATTGTAGGGAACTACTGTTGTCAATGGTTTACTAAATATTCTATGGAGCAATGATAGGGATCTTTCTATATCACAGCACAATATAGTTGTGCACCAGCATGATACGGTTTTGCTCTAGAGTGGGCTATTTGTTCCTTTTCATGAAAAATGCCTAACTTGAAGAGAAAGAAAAGAATTTTTAGAGTGTTTGCTTATTCTGCAAAGAAATATTGATTCAATGAATGTTTAGATTTGTTTGGTGGCTGGTTTTTTTCCTAAAATCACTAGCAGTTTATACACTGGTTAGTATGACTTGTAAGTATTGTCAGATTCTTGTAGTGTTGGCAAAAATCCCAGAACTCCTAGAATCCTTTGTGAACCCAAGTTAACATGCAATAATATCCAATTCTCAGATTTTTCTTTCTCCTTTATTCCCCTTTTTTTAACTGTTTTTGTTTGCTTGATTTTTTTCAAGCTGTAACGATAAGCAGAACATTGATCCATGACGTGATTAGCTTGGCACTGAGCCTGGGTGAGTCTACACTACTGAGAGGCAACATTAACTGCCCTGAGCATGGTGCCATGCTGACAATATCCACATAAATTTACATCAACTCTTGAGTTCAGGCAGGATGAGCAGCACTAATTGGGAATGGATTTTCCTGGACATGACAATCCGCTCAGAGGGAGGATAGAACTTCCACCTTTCATATGACTTCTGGGGAAATTGGAGGACAGAAAGATTCATGTTTTATCACTATGCTAAATGTAGATGCACTCCTATCCACATGGCACATATACCCATTGTAAGCATCTCTTATTCCACCCACAATATTCTCATTCTTCATGATCCTAATTCCTTGCAGCATTCCCAGTTGTCCAAAATGCTTCTGTGGAGGTCTTTCTTCTCCTATAGAGTTATCCATTTCACTCTATCCAACACTTATTTGCATCCCTAGATGCCAGTCTTTAGATTAGGACAACCTTACATAATGTGAACATTTCAGATATCCATAAAAACTCAAACTTCATAAGTGGTGATTTTGCTTTCAGGTCTACTCCTGGTCTTGTGTATTGCCTGTTTGATTAAATGTTTATGAGTTTGGAGCTTTCTCAAGTGCTTCATTTTCTGGAGGTAAGAAAAGTAAAACATAAAAACACAACTGCTCAGAATATGATTCTATGATTCTAAGGGTAAGAGCAAGTGTTTGCTTGCAACCAAGTCTGATAGAGAATCAAATTAAATTAGACATTTTTAGCATCTCTGGAAACAGTTGATGGAACTATTCCTGTTGGATTTCCAAAACTGGTATTCAGGGACCAAATTCTTCTCCCTGAATTTGGAAAAGGGAGAATTTGAATTTGGAGAATGAAAATTCTCATTAACATCTATGTAGACCTGAACTGAGATAACACTGATTGATTTTACTGAGATACTGCAATAGTATTTAAGAATAATACATTTATAATAAAGAAGTGTGTAGGTTTTTAAAGTATTTTTTTAGTGCGTCTTTTAATGTTACTGCATTTTGCAAGCTCTGATACAGTGTGTCCGTCTTGTACTGCTTGTTCATTAGGGCTGCAAACACAATGCACTCAGGGCTGTTTGTTCTGTCCAGTAGTCTGTATATAACAATAGCCAACAAGAAACCCTTCCCTTAACACAGAAAATATTCCCTGTGGACATGCTGCTACTCTGAAGGAGTCTAGGAAGATTTTTCACATCCTATTGTTTATCTTTATGGCCTGCAGCCACACCACCTTGAGCTGTTATCTGATCACAGCTCACACATAAAGCGGGATACAGCCAGTCCTGGGATGGATGATCTCCAGAACCATTCCAGTGCTGCTAGATCCTGGTGCTGATCACTCATTTTATGTTATTTCCCCCCATCAAGTCAATTCCCTGATAGGGATCTAGAAGAAGATCTTTCAGTAGAGAGAAGGTAGAGCCTGACTACCCAAAGCAATTTTAATCCTACAGTTTTGCTTAAGAAGGTGTGCAAGCTAATGCGACAGATCCGTTTTCCAGGAGGAGGCTGGAGCACAGTCCAACAGAATTACCTGCCAAGTTTCCATGGTCAAATTCATGTGAAAATGTTGCATTTAAAAAGAAGATATGAAGACAGAAGATGAACAGTTACCACTTTGGCTCATATCAAAGATTGCTGTTATCAGCAGCCTGGGCTACTTCAAGTTATGGTGATTTGCATCTACAGAAGCAGTCTGGGTTTATTGTAAGAAACTGAGGTACAGTGTAGGAGATCTGGGTTCAAATTCCATGTGTGACCTTGGGCATAGCTCTTCCCTCTCTGAACCTCATTTTATCCCATGAAAAGTAAAGATACTGGTATTTCTTGCATTTGTCATCACAAATCTGACTGTAAGTTCTGCTTTTAGGGTGAGTCAGTACACCACCTTGCTCTGTGGGGCCACCTTGACAGCTGGGGTCAGTTGGTACTCCTATAACCCCTAGAATAATAATAGTTCTCATTAAGGACTTCTGTTAAAAATGTGTTTCATCACGGCTAAAGAAATCTTCTTTCAGTTTATTAATTAAAATTAAATCCAATTGCCTTCACCTATGGACATTTGCAGGGGGAACATTAAGGGCAGAGAAATGTAAACCAGCTATCTTGAAAGTTTGCTGTTTGAAAGCTTAAAGCTGCATTTGTCCCCTCCTCTCCCCTCCCCTTATGCACAATTTCAGATCCATTTCTTATTGAATGATAGGCTTATTGATGAATTATACTGCAGTGATCCAGCTCAGGGAGGTCAGTAGGGTGCAATTACTAGCAGAACAGGCTTGGGTGTGCTTCTGAACTACTCCTCCCTGCACAGCTCTTTCAGTATGCATATCACATCTCCCTGCTTGTAGCAGGCTGATGAGTGTGTGCAGTTAGTGCAGGCACACACATACTTCTGCGCTTTCCCTGAAAGTGGAGCATTAGCAACTGCAGTCAAAAAGCACTCTTGCTTCTTCAGCTCTGATCCTGGCAGCTACTGTCTAATTCTGTCTGGAGGAACTAGGAGACAGCACTGGAGGCAAGTTTAAGAAGGACCTAGTGACACCCTGCTGTCACATCGGGTTTCGTGAATCAACTTATTAGTAGTCCATTTACAACTACTTTCCTCGTCCCATCAGTATTGTACATTCTTGAGAAGTGGCTGGCTGGGAAGGAAGGAGAACCCTGCTGAAGGTAGGCTGCAGTCTTCTTTACCTTACATCTTGTGCTGAATGTTTCTGTCTGTGCATCTCACTTGCAGACATTCCTGGTCTCTGCAGGTTTTCACCGAGAGCTGCTGGAGCAGGGCTTTAGCAAATCAAAGCAATAGAAATAAATGGACAGGTAACTTTTTCCCCCCCACTGCCCTTATTTAACCGTACAGACTGTTTGTTAAAGGTTAAAATTATATGACTGGATTAAACTTTCAGGGAAGAGGACAACTCTGACTGCATTCTGTATCACAAGCGAATAGACTGCTGTTATTTCTATCACGGCAAAAATTCCATTCACCAGCTGTTTAACTGTGGACATGGAACATTGCTTTCAAATTGATGTGTTTATTAAATACGGTCTGTGGATGCCCTGCCAGCTGAAATTTGCATGCATGTTTTGAAACCTGAAAAAAAGGAGACTCTTTCATTAACTTTCAAAATGCTATGGACGGCAGCACACTTCTTTAGAAAAGAGGAGTGAGCCAGGCTTTTCATTTCACTTAAGTTCTTTTACTGGCATATATTCATCTGGTAAAAAGTCTTTGCCAAATCCAAGAAGTTTGCTGTTATTGCATTTCCATAAATGTAACAGCTGTGAAGAGAATGAATATTCATAGTGTTTGGATTTTTGCTCCAAAGGTTTTTTATGATAATCCTGACTTTTTAAGGGGATGGGATCTTAGATCAAAGAATTCTGCATGTTGAGGTACCGTGATAAGCAATTTATAAGTGCTTCCTCAAGTAAACATAATACAGACAAGCATGTGATGCAGTAAGGAGCTGACTCTACCTCTTATTTACTCTCAGCCAACTTGGTCTGTTGCTTATACTTGTGGATTCTTCTGCTAACAGGTCATCAGCAATGAAAATGAAGTACAGCTCAGATACTGCTCTCTCATGGGACGTTATTTCCTAATGCTATCCAGTTTCCTTTGAGCATATCCGAGACATTGCTAATGTTATGATGATTAAATTTTAACTCGGTACATCCTGTATTTGCACTGACTGAAAACTTATTTCAGGATGTTGCTAAGGACAGAGAAGCCCACCACAAGCCTCATGTACTTTAAGGATGGAAAGTGATTTGACTGATCTCCCTCTAGGAAAATTCCCCTGACTGATAGTTATTTATCAGAATTGTACAAGCAGCAGAAATAGTCCTCCCCTGCAGGTAGAAATAGAATGGTCTTGAAAATACAGAGGCAGCGTGTGTGCATGTGCATGTGTTTCTAGAGATAATTTGTCTAAAACACTTAACTAATCCCGGCTGCCTATAGATCTCAATGACTTCTGCATTACTAAAAATATCTTATTAATGGGTCATGCTGCAGATCTCAGTAACTACACAACAGAATAAAACACCCAGACAGGAATTGTGACATATAAAAACCCCTCAGAAACCCTCTTGAGGCTGGTTGTGATTATTTCCTTAAAAACCCTCCCAGCATCTGGGAAGCATTGGGAGCCACAGCGTACCTGCCTGTCTAAAGTGTGACAAGCGGAGCTATCCATGCATGCTTAAAGTGAATCTAAGCTTCCTGATGTCCAGGGGCACATCTTTAGCAGTCTGTCCTCACTCACGCTGGACCATGCTGCTCACTGATGGCAAGGTCAGCCTGGCTGGAGAGCTGTGATGCTCAAGCCCTCAGCCTGCAGTGAGCTGTCAGTGTCTCCTTCTTAAGGGATGGGGAAAAACTGCTTGTCCCTTTCATCTGTCATTTTTAATGACAGATGAATCAGCCTGCTGCTTAGGTGAAAACTTTCTGTTGTTTTAGTTGGTTATTCTCCCCTCACAGTAGATACAGCATGCTATGGCTAGCGATATGCAGGGACTGCAGTCATCAAATACATTTAAATACATATGAGAAAAAACACCCCAATTGGATGGGTCAGATTCTGTTTCCAGGGAGAGGAAATCAGACTCCCCTCCTGAAAACAGTAGGAAGTTGTTTACAGGAACAGAAGTTGTTTACATGAGTGCAAACTGGTGTAAAATCTCACTTTCCCTTGGTGCTGTTTGAATTTCTGTGACCCAAGGACCTGGCTCTGTTCCTTTAAAGGTTTTATTCCAGGAAAAGTAGCCAAAATGGAGAATTTTT
This sequence comes from Agapornis roseicollis, assembly GCA_002631895.1. Lineage (NCBI taxonomy): Eukaryota > Metazoa > Chordata > Aves > Psittaciformes > Psittacidae > Agapornis > Agapornis roseicollis. The sequence goes on along the minus strand of NDXB01003783.1, from coordinate 20,348 downwards.
CTCTTCACTTAGTGGGAACAGATAACTGCCTTGTGTACAATGACAACTGCAGGTATTTGAGAGCAAACACCTTTTATCTTTCCCCTCAACAAAGCCTAGGAGAAAAAAAAAACCAACAAAACAAAACCTCTCTGTTTAGTTCCCTTTAAGACATGCAAGGTCTCCTCTCCTGCTTTAATATATGTCAGGCTCCTTCCCAACCTCCACCACCACATCGGAGGAGGCAAGAAGTAATTCATTTTGCCCTCTTGGCCACCTCACCCTTTAGCCTGTTCAGAGCAGATTTGTGGATCACATAAAATGCAATTGCTGGTGCGTTTCTCTTCTGCACTGAGCCAGCATCCAGAGCTATTTTGTTAAGTTACATTCTCTCAGCCCCAGCACTGTGCTTACCAAGCCAACTGGCCCTCTAGTGTTTTGAGGTACTGTATGCAAAGAGGTCCCTTTAGCTGCTGCTTATCTGTTCCAGAGGTAAAGAGGGGGATTTGAAGCAGCTCGAAGAAGCTTAGTGAAGTTACCTGAATCTAGAGTGATTGGCAAATGTGACAAAGCATCCACCCTTCTGCCCGGAAATAGAGGGAGACTGATTTGATTTACTTTTGGAGGGCCAACACTTCTGCTATGACCACTGCTCCATGGCTGTGAGTCTATGAGAAGCTACTGATGCATAAAGAGCTGCAAAGTTGTTGTAGAAGACAGTTGTCTATTTACACACTTTGGCAGGGATTTCTGAAAGCATCCTATATCACAGATACACTGCAACACTGGGGTACAGCACAGCATCTTGTATCATACACACACTGCAACACTGGATACTGCCCAGGTTTTCCAGCTCTTTCATATTTTCATGCCTGAAAATAAAGATGAAGGGAAGGAAAATGCCATGAAACTTCAACACTGTAACAAGCTAGGATCCAGATGGGAAGCCTTTTTACAGCAACATGCTGGATTAGCTTGAAGACTCCCCTGGCTACTAGTGTTCTGTTTAATTTGTCTTTCTTTAATGCTGCTTCAGTGAGATGCTTTTCTGCAAGGTAATGCCATAAAAATGTATGTTTTCAGGCATTGTCTGCTATCAGGAGAACTTTTCTCCATCCCCGTTAGCCCATTCAGAGCTAATTAACTGATTGCATGATCAATAGCATCAATTTGAACTCTTAAGTGGAACAAAGAATATTCCACATCATTCCCACAGCCATGCAAAACATGAAGCCAAGATGATGTACATACAAAGGAAAAGAATTAACCTGTTAGAGGGAGAACAGGTTTCAACTCTTCTAGACTGTGTCTTTAGTCAGAAATAAGTTTTGGTAATGCAGCTGCAATAATGAAGGGAAGCTTTAAACCCTGAGTTGGTGTCCACATCCCATTTGGAGGTTGGAAGTCAGGTAGTTGCGTTTCTCCCTGTAACATGCAGATCCAGTCCTATCTTCTCATAGGCTGCAATAGGTGCTTGAATTTCTCCTTCCATCCCTGTGCAGCCACAGCAATGATCATACTGTCCTCATCTTCAAAAAGCTGGTCGGTGAGACACCCAGTGGTGACAGTGAGCAGCCGAGAGCTGGCCTGTGGAACCTCATGGGAGCCTACATGCAAACTACAGGGGTAAACAAAAGTGCCATCCCAGGAACTTAATAAGTTATCATGAATCTTCTCCTCCTAGATTGCAGAGGCATTGCATCCATTTGCAGTGAGTGCCAATTTGTGAGCACCCTTGCTATGCTTCTGTGCCTTGTGTTCATGGACAAACGCATCTGCTGCGTAGTCTAAAGAAACACTCCAGCAGCTGATAGCAGTGCTAATTTCATATCACATCCAGAGACTAGCCACAATACTATCCTTTAGCAAGTTACTTTCTGCTGCTTCCTCAGCAGAAACTCAACTTCAGGCAACACAATGCTTGTGACTCCCTCCTTTTACTCTCAGATTTTGTCACTATGTGATGCCAGCTGAATGCAAATTGTTAAAAGAAATATCATATAAGAAAATTGTCTCCAGAACATCTTTTGATCATTTTGGCTTAAGTGGGTTTCTAACCTGAACATATGGGAATGAACAGCAAGTCCCACTTCTTTATCTCACATGATCAGTATACCCAAGCACCATTGAAATGGGAATTAAAAAACCACATCTAAGTGCCAGACTGTGATACAGTTCATTTGTCATCTAGCACTGCCTAAGCTGTCAATCTCATTATATGTCTCTTTGCTTAGCCTGAAAGTTCCTTTGGGCTACCTTAATGATAGAGCAATCAGAAGCCATATGTGGGACACAGCTCCAGATTAAACCTAAAAATAAGCATCTGTCCTAGTCATCTAAATAGTTTTCTACACTTTGATGAGTCTATTAACCAGATCATTATTGGCTAGAACGGGAGCTTTGTCTTCTAGTGCAAGGTATGCATAAGGAGGATATAATGCAGCACCTGTGGGAGATGTGAGTCCTTCTGTGGTGGAAAGGAGGGCAAAGACCACAACCTGGAGCATCTTGCAACACAACATTCTACATTAAAAAACACAAATGAGCCCTAATGGTCAATCAGATAAAAACGGCAGAGTACATGCTGCCATCGGTTGCTTCTTGTAAAGATCCATTCCTTCTTTATTAGGCATGAAGGATAGCTGAAGCTGAATACGTCTTCCTTTATTAGAAAGATTGTTTCTCTCCAGTGAATTAAAAGGAATAACAGTGCTTACGTGACATAGGATCGATGGTTAACATTCAGGTACACCTATATCTAAACTAAGTACTCATGTTAAAACCATCACAGCAAATGGTCCAAAAGCCACCTGGCTTTTGAACCCAAATATTTATGAATGAATGCCTGAAGTGAAAGCGGGGTAAAGTGCCACAGCTTGGATGTACTCAAAGGGCTTGTAGAGGTGGAAAAGGATTTAGAGCATCACAAGCTGTTTTAATGAAGGTAATTGTAAAATTATATGCTGACAGAAATGAAGAAACACAGAACTATGGCCCAGGGATCTCCTGAGGAACATTAATTCTTAACTGGTCAAAATATCATCTTTTCTGTCCTATTGGAACTGCTCCCACTTATCAATGTCTGGGTATCAGCAGCTATTACATATTTGCTATAAAAAGGAAAAACAATAACCCATATGTGATAATAGCGTGGAATTCTGTCTCCTTTCAACTGATAATTTGACATTAGGGTGGTGAGTACTTTCTTCTTTGTCTCCTGTGCTCTGGACTATCAACCTCTGCAAGCCAATAATAAACTGTAGTGGATATTGCTGGGGGTAAGGAGGAATAACTTATTGCAGTGAAATACTGGTTTTTTGCTGTAAAGTTACTAAGCAGAGCTATGGCAGCGTGAATAATGCATGAGGTGATTTCCTTTCAGGAAGGCTACTAGCAAACATTTCCACTAGTTGGAGATTCAGACATGGAAAGAGAGTGATATTTACATTGTTTTGGTGATGCAGAAAGCAGTTACGGAACAATTATATGATTCTTTCATATTTTAAGACTGGAGAAATGTCAGTATCCAATTAAATAAGAGGAATTAAATAAATTATAAGAAAATGTAAAATTAATCTAGCTTCAGATGCTTGGGTAAGTTATCACATAAATTTAAAAGACCTAATATAAGACATCGTTCAATTTTATTTTGCAGAATGGATGTTGCTATGGTTTCTCTAAACCCAGGTGATAAAAGGAATAAAATCTAAATGCTTTTAATTAAATATTTTAACTTACTATTTATAGATGAGGCTATAATGTTGTTTTTCTCTTTAATAAAGCTCAAATCCTGGTGTCTGTAAAAAGGTGATGGACGATGTAGCCGGCCATATCAAAGATGAGTAAGGAAAGCTCTATAATGATTTTTTCGTAGTACTAGATTTTTCTAACCAAAATCTCTTATCTCAGAAAGCCATCAAGTTCTCAGAAGTTGAGGAAGATAAATCATAGCAGAACAAGCAGCCTCCTGTTTCATTCACTGAGCTCCATATGCTTATCTACCTCGTGCTCCCACATCCCAGGCTCCTAAAATGCTTCGGTCAACATTCCTTCTGAATTGCGATACGTCATGTTAATCAGCCCCTACAGTGTCCCAAAAATGTATGTAAATGAGACTTTTGATGAACTGGAATATTTTGACAGGATGTTTTGCATAAATGACACATGCAAGCACACATCCACACACACACACACACACATACACACTCAGAGACAACCTGTTTAGAGAGGAGGATATTTTTGGACCTCATTTGTTTTTGAAGTAGATTGTGACCAGCATGCTGATGCTGCTTCTGAGCAGGAACACATATGTGGCAGTATGCCAGGTCCCATAGGAAGAAGCAAATCAAGTTTGAAGTCCATTCTTGGCAAGAAAAACTACCAAGGAGAAAGAAATGCAAGAGTTTCCTCTTTCTCTGTCATCCTTTCCATCCATTCCCTTTTCTGGTACCCTGCTGGGTGTCTGGGTTGTCTCATGTCAGTAGTAATGCAGGCATTTTTAAGGTTATCACAGGACACTGCCACATTGCAGTAAATTAATGTGTTTACTAAATCTGTCCTTCCAGCAGAAACAAAACTCAAAAATCAAAAGAATTCATTTGAATTTAAACCAGTTTAATTTAATTGAATTTGCTGACTTTCATATTGCTTATCACACAGAATCACACAGAATCACTAGATTGGAAGGGACCTCTAAGATCATCAAGTCCAACTCTTATCAACCAACCAGTTTCACTGAATATACAGAAAGCTGTTGTTGAGGCTTGTTAGGATGAGTTTTGCAACTACTAGCAATGCCTGGCTGCAAATCTTTCCATTTTTCTTGTTTTCTGACCTCTTTTGCTATATTTTTGTGCTCTACCTTGTCCTTCAGGTCTGTATTTAAACTGCTTATAATGTATGTCTGTCTCATCTGTCCCTCTTGCTGAAGTGTGTGAGGCTGAGAAAGCAAAACAAACGTGATATAGTCAGGGCTTTTTGTCTCCTTTAGGCACCGAAACTTAGTGCAGCTCCTAGTCTGTAGCTGTGCATGTAAGGACCGTCACTTGCCATGTGTTTGTACAACTGGGTCCCTGGTTAACATGCTCTGAGGTGCACCCATGAATTTACTCTACCTTCCACACCTTAGACCACATAGGAGGAAAACTTTCTGTGGCTATTATTTCAAGCCACAGAATCATAGAATAGTTAGGGTTGGAAAGGACCTTAAGATCATCTAGTTCCTCTGATATCTCATCATGAAGCTGCACACCCCTTAAAGCACATCAGACCTCACCAAGAAAGCGTCAGACCATGTCTACTTACCTTTCCTGGTGATGTCTCAGCCAAAAGACTTCATTGATTTTTCACAGATAATCGCTTTTTTCCTTTTTTAAGTTACTGGACTTCCATGAGGCTCATGCAGGCATCATTTGCACAGCTGGGGCTAAAACAACTCCTCTGATGTTATACAGTACATCTTTAATGCAGATTGTATCTGCAATGTGAATCCATTGTTTATAATATATGCCATGCACCACCTAATGAAAAAAATACCATAACTCCATTGTCTATATATAAATATTGAAAAGGGTATATGCATAATACACTGTACATGAGGGAATGCACACACACATATATGCCATCATATATACAATTCAGGACTTGCAAAACACACAATTCACAGTGAAACGTCAGAAGAGACAGCAATTTGTCATCTAGGGCAAATCCCACAAAGTGTTTTGAGTTAAAACATCCCATGACTACAGACACTGACAGCTTGGCTGCTCCCATTTTAAAGAGGTATTAGAGCTTTTAAGTATGTGCAATTTTATGGCTAAATATAAACAGAAGAATCCTTCAATAATCACAGATACAGCTGTAGAGCCAAATTCTCCTAATGATGCAATAGCAGTATATATAGATACACATATATATTCTAATTTACAGTTTGAAGTTCTTAATTCTCACCACCCAAGTCTTCTTTTCTTGCCAATTTTATAATTCTTCCTGCTGTCAATTGCTTTCTAAAATAAGTTTGTATGAGGTGGAATTAAGTTTTAACTTCTAAAAACTAGAAGCAGGTGTTGTCTCTATATCCTCTGCCTCATCCATTTCTTTGTATCTTCTATCACTGCTTTCTGGAACAAGCTGTTGGATCCTGTTGATTGATTGCCATTAATTTTGCACTATCTGCTTCTGGAAGCTGGGGAGGGGGAAAGTTGCTAAATATTAGGACAGTGAGAGAGTTGAAGACATTCAAAAATAGGGAAGCTCTGCAAACGGAATAGAAATAGAATAGTATTACTGGTGAGAGCTTTAACAGCAGCAGTGCCATCACTGGCTTAAATGTGTGTTGGTTTGGGGTGCTTTTAATGGCAATAATTAGGTAATCAATATTGTTTCAGAAAGGAAAAATATCCTGCTTAACAACAGAATAGCATTGATTAGCTGAGCTAGAACCATTTTAAGGAACATTAAGTAATCAAGACTGTTTCCATGATGACATCTCAAAGAGAGAGAAAATCAGGGAAATCTAGTATTGGGTGAAGCTGGGACTGCATGTACACTGCTGCTGAAGAAATAATGGCTGCTGCATGTGTGCTTGTGTAGTCATTGTTGTACAAATGTTTGAGGGAAGCACTGTTTATTACAATGAACTCTGATCTTGTTCCAGATACAAATTGTGTTTTCTGAGGACACAGATTCCACTCTACTATTTTGATTACCCTTACTCTATACACTTGTTAGTTTGCACTGATATCTTTACTTTTGGATGTCTAAAATAATGAATATGCAGAACTTCCACACTGATATTTCCGAGGAGTCTCACGGCACTTTGCAAGAGATGCCACTCTTAATAGTAATACTTTACATCAGAGAAAAGTGAATGGTATGGGGAGAGGTTTTGCAAAGAAACCCTTGACTGCTTGCAGCACAAGGAGGAGCAGGGTCCACAAGTGCTGGATATTCATTTGCTGCTGTCTCTATTCAGCCACCTTGACCTTTTTTTAAGTACCCAAATTGATCCAGAGGTACCTTAAAGTTTCATATATTTGAGCAACTACAGTTACAGCTGCAGCTTTTCAAACACTGGCAAGCAAGTGTATGTAGATGACCAGATTTAGTCATTCTGGTCAGGATTCTCAGCAAGAGCAAAGTTTCTCAGAGGTATAATGCTGAGTCCTTTTCTGTGTAGTATTGCAAGCAATTACTTCAGTGATGCTTTTGTTAAACCTAGGTGTGGCACAAGGAACAAAGCTTCATTTGACCTATACATGATTTTGCATGAGCGGAAGACAGTGAGCTGCTGCTAGAGTATAAACATTGTGAAGACTGATCCTGAGCACTAAAAAAAAAGATGCTCAGAAACAGGTAAAAAGTGTGAGTGAAGAACCGGTGGCTGTTGAGAATTCTCCAAGCTACTTGAAACCAAGTAGGGGTGACAATAAGCTAATTTCTAGGTATAAGAACAGTCAACATCCCTTCTCCCAAGAGCTAACTGATCAGACTTTTCATGTTCTGTGATACATGAGCTTGTTCTTAAAGCATTCACTCCTGGAGGCAATTCATTACATATGAATCACAAGTTTCATTGGGGAAAAATGCTTGCAGCCTTCAGAGCGTTGAGGCAAACCTTGAAGATATGAGTCTTCTATATAATAAAAACTCAAAATTGAAAACTAAAGTATCAGTTTCAAAATCTTCTTCCTTAAAAGCGACAACGAAGCAAATAAAAACCAGTTCCATTCAGAACTGGTCTTGTGATAATAAGTGCAGAATAGTGGATTCACTTTTAAATATTCAGCTTTAACCTTACTGTAACTAGAGCAGAATTGTTGGAGAGGTGAGAATTGCCATTAGTTTTGATGGTATCAGCAAAGTTGCTGCTTCAAAGCTGAGTTTGAAAGCCATTTACTGCAAAAAGGAGCAGACTACTATCGTAGCAGGCAAATTTAGTCAAGATGTGCTACACAGCTTTTATCCATTAGGGGTTTGGATTTGTTATAGCTGTGTGAGGCTGTGAAATTAAATATATCATTACTCCTTTATAATCTGAGAGAGGAAAGAAAGGGATAAGCTCTGTCTCTCTCCTACATGTATAGAAAGATGAAGCAATCTCTGTCTCAGTTTTCAAATTCTGATGAAGTTTATTTTCATCATGGTTTTGTTTTCTGTCATATACCATATATGTTATAATAAGTGAGAGTCCACTTTTCTATCTAGTATCTCCTAAACCAACCGGCATTTTGTGCAGACTGACGGTATGTACAGTTTCAGATTCATGAGGATGGTAAGAGATTTAGTAGATGATTACAGGATATTGCTGGTTCAAGTGGATGAATCTGACTGGTGGCATAGCATATAAGATATTCTTATACTTTTTCTTGTCAATATTTTGTCCAAAATTATTTTCCTGGATTCAATACACTAAAGAATATGACTTGATGTTTCCCATCAGAGTCCTTCTGATACAGCCTGTCTGGTAGACTTGGTTAAATATTCTGGTAAGTTACATGAAATTGTAAGTGTTCAAATAGAAGGTTTTTTTCTAGATTCAATGCCTGCAATGTTTTGTATTAAAGAGGCACTGAATAAACACTGTAATTATAACTAGTTTTAATGACAACAAATATCCATCATCTGTGGCCACATTTGCCTCATTATCATCTTTTTTTTTTTTTTGGTTTATTTCTATTCTGAATGTATCTGTTTTATGTGTAACCTTTTTAATATATTTACTTTCTAAGCTGGACATGTATCTGTTGTAAAAGTTGTTTCTGTTATAGGTGCATATGGCGCGTGATAGAGTCTCTCCCTTGTAGTCTATATGATAACAGGATTGATCTCAACTATTTTTTCACTATTTTGCATATTTTCCAGTCCATCAGTCATTCAGTGGTTCTTTTCTGAATCCTTTCCAAGGGTGCTAGTAACCTTCTTGACATATGGAGACCAGAACTGGGGCCAGAATTGCAGCAGGAGTTATAACTTTGACAGACATAGGGTTTGGTTCTTTTATCCTGCAGAATATTTCCATGTTTATAATCCTAGGATCATATTAACCCTTTTGGCTACAAAGTTATACTGGGAAGTTATTTTCAGTTTATTATTGTTGGTCATCTTAAAACTATTTCAGAATCACAGCTTTCAAGATAGAGTCTGCCACTGCCTTAGCAAGGCCTATATATATTCTTGACTTTGATTTATGGGTTTAGATTTGAAATACATATTGTTTCCTTACAGGCTATAGGAATGATGTGTCATCCTCCTTTATTTACTGTTCTCTAGGCATTTGATCATCAAATCAGTGTCTTTTGTACATGTGGGTTTATTACGTATATGTCTATTCCTAAACCATTGATGAAAAGATTAAGAGATACAGAGCCAAAAAGAACTAAAAAAAATCTCAGTGGGTTTCTACTTGAAATGCAGGTGGTTTACAATGATTCTAACTTAGAATTGTGTTCTGAATCTTATTATTTAATGAGGCTTTAATCCATTTAATTTGTGAATGTTAAGTTATTCAAGCTTCATCACTCAGATTACGTTATCTCAATTCAAGTGTATTATAGAAATATATTGCAGCAGTGCCATTAATTTCATCACACAAAATTGTAAATAAAGCAACTCAATGCCAATATACTTTAATTTTCTGAAAATGTCAAGTAGCTTTAAGAGTCCTGAATTCTTTTAATTCCCATTGATTAAGGTTATAATAGCCAGCAACCTGGTCTAGTGGAAGGTGCCCCTGCCCATGGCAGGGTACTTGGAGCTAGATGTCCTTTAAGGTCTCTTCAATTCCAAACCATTCTATGATTCTATAATTCTTCCTGGGATGCTGTTGCATCTGCAGATCTGTAGCTTTCCAAATGAAAAAAAAAATACAGGTTTTAATGTATTTTCAAAGCATGGTTTTATACTCAAACACCTCCAGATCTCCAGAATTTGTTGGAAAGTTGGCATTGGTGATTCAGGGAATTTTTTGGCCATATGCTTTAAAGTTCTTAAATGAGTATTATCTGCATTTGCTTATGTTAAATCAGAATTATCTTAAAATCCTCAGTTTTAGAAACTGTTGCTAAATATTGTTTCTAGTTATGGTTGGAGTCAAAAGCATTTCACTCACTTTATATTTTTGGGCTGCATTATTAAGTCTCCCTTCCAATATACAAATATTTACTGAGAAATGTCTGACCTTCTTGGTGTACTCTTATTAATTCTTCTATTTTATCCACCTGGCAATTTACCAGTACAGTTGGTTATATAGAGCAGTCTAGTGGGAGCTTGTGTTTTAAACTTTAGATGAAGTATGTTTGTTTCTTGACTGACAACATTGTAGCTCTTGTAGCACTAAGTACAATAGAAGAAAAGATTTTTTTTCTGACAGCATCAGTTTGAACTTTCAAGTAACAAGATTTTTCTTACTCAGTAAATGGTGGTGTTGATTCCCCCATAGTCTAGCCAGAAATTCAATAAAACTAGGGTGCTGGAATTACTTTTTCTTTAACTGGATTGGAAAAACAGGAAAAGATTTTTTCTGAATAAGCAAATGTTGTTAGTTCTTAAGGTACTACTGTTGTTCTTTACAACATTGAGGAAGTGTTTCCTGACTAGAGGGAGAACTAGGAGTCTACATTTTCTTACTGATTTTGCCAGTTTTTGATGTTGATTTTTAATTCTTTTTAAAGCAAGACCAAACCAAATTGTAATAATGGTTAATCGCCAGAAAAATCCTTTAAAATTCAGCATAAATATTTTAAAGAATTGTTAAAAAATATCAATGCTTTCCCATGAGATGGTAAGTCTGGGAAAACAAAAAACAATGAAATAAGGAGCAGGCATCCATGGGCACTTGTAAATGAGCTAGTCTGTTGGAGACACTAAGGCCATTTATGTTATCGTTTGCATGCTTGAAATTGCAACTGAATGAATTTCAGAAAGAGTTCTGCCTCAATGAATGCTGTTTAAAAATCTTTGCTTGCCTTTTTATGTTTCCTTCATCTGCTGCTAGACATTCAAAATCCATCCATCTTGGTTGCTTCTTACTGTGATTTACTTGTGGAGCAGGGACGGATGTAACACGGCTCTGCTTTATTTCTTTCTGTTTCCAGTTTAAAAATATTTCCAGAAAGATATAAAATCACAGAATAATTCTGAAATGGTTTCATGTGTTGGTGGATGCCCATCTGACTTTTCTTAAATGGTCAATATCTGGTCAAGAGATGGTAAATACCTAATGACATGCTGAACATAGGACACTAATCTTGTAGCATAAAATGCAACTGAATAAGGTATTTAGAAGGATAGACTGGGTGTCCTTTTCAAGAGTAGTTACTCTATGTATCTTCCATTTAATTTGATTCACAATTTGCCTTGTCTCATACGGTGTTATACACACCAAATTGACAGGAGGCAAGGATTTGTTCCACAACAAAAACAAGTTTTGTTGAAGGCCAACCTGTACTTTTGACTATGCAAGTGTTTTTAAGTTGTATTTTCTTTTAACACTATGTTAAAAGAGTTAAAATGTTGTTTATGTATGCCCTCTGGCAACATTCGATACTTGTGCAAGACTTGAATAACCCTGGTAAATAGTAACTACTCACTGGAATCTTTCCATTTCTCTTCTCTGTTAAACTAGAGCAATTCTTTTGTATTTGCAAAGTGAATTTGAAGAAGTTAGTAACAGTTTAATTCTTGAAGACAAGAAAAAATATTTCCTCTCAGAAGAGACCTTAGCTAAATATGTCTGTTGAACATAATTTATTATAAGATACATTACCCAGCACTTTGTAGAAGCCATTGTTTAATTGCTAATATATAAAAGATACAGCATAGGCTTTGAAGAACATTCTGTCCTTCCTGTGTCAAAGAGTCTCCTGCCTTGTATCAAATCATTACTCTCTCTAATGCCTATTGAGAAAGTCCAGACATGTATGTTTCACATTTTTTGCAAGGCTTCAGGAAGATGGAATTCAATCGCCTATATGCTTGTTGAAGGGAGCCAGAAAAACAAGATGGGCTTTGCTGAACTCAATTAATTTGGTTAAGTTCTCTTTTTGTTGTGTTCACCTTAAACTAATATTGAATGTCTCTCAGTGGACAAGTTGTCACTTGGAAATGCTTTAATAAATCTTTTTGAGGAGGAATCATGACCTACATATAGTAGGGAAAAAGAAAAAATCTAACAGGTTAGTAATGAGGCCCTTATTTTCACATGTAGAAGTCATTGCCATCACAAGCAAAACATGTGTTTGAACAGTTTACAATACAAATAAAGTGGGTGGCTTTTTTCTATATTAATAACATTTAGCAAAATTGTATGAATGAAAAAAATGCTTTTCATTTTTTTTCAATGCTAAACAATGATATTTGTTTTTTTAGAATAAATGTTGTTATTCCTGAAATCACCCATCTTTCTTTCAACTTCTCTTCAGAACCTTTACCTGGAGCCTTCTTTTACATCATGCTTCACTTTTCCTAGAAAAAAAAAAAGGAAATTTAACAATGCAAGAGTTCATGAGACAGTTAAAAATCCAAACGGAATCTTTAAATCCAGTCTGGATAGTTAAAGATCCACTGATTTTAATTCTAATCAAACTCAAGATAGCATCTTACAGTTTAATATTAAATTTTTAAACACTTAAGCATTGATCACAGAATCATAGAATAATTAGGGTTGGAAAGGACCTTAAGATTGTCCAGTTCTGACCTCCTGCAATGGGCAGGGACACCTTTCACTAGACTAAGTTGCTCTGAGCCCCATCCAACCTGGCCTTGAACACTGTGAGGGATGGAGCATTCACAACTTCATCAGGCAACCTGTTCCAGGGCCTCATCACCCTCACAGTAAAGAACTTCTTCCTTCTATCGAACCTGAACTTCCCCTGTTTAAGTTTAAGGCCATTACCCCATTACCTGCTGCTACATTTCCTGGTGAAGAGTCCCTCTCCAGCATCCTTGTAGGCCCCCTTCTGATACTAGAAGCTATTCTGAGGTCTCCACGAAGCTTACTCTTTTCCAGGCAGAACAGCCTCAACTTTCTCAGCCTATCTTCATACAGGAGGTGCTGCAGCCCCTGGTCTCCCTTGTGACCTCCTCCGGACTTGCTCCAACAGCTCCATGCCTTGGGGTAAAAATTTTGTAGGAAAAATATCCAAAGTTTTTCTCTGTTTGTTCAAAACCACTTCTTTTGTCTGTGTCCCTGTTGCTGTTGGTAGAAGTGGAGTGTTCTTGGTTGCTTCTTGTCTCCCACACATGCAAGGACATACACTCCAGTGCATACATTTTACTCTAGTTTGTAACTCTGACCAGAACTACAGATTTGTCTTTCAATTTTCCTTATGACGTCTCCTTAGGAACTGGGACACAAAGTCTCAACCTTCAACTAGAAGAAAGCATAAGAATTTATCTACTTTATCAGAGCAATAGTCCACCTAGACTAGCAGCCTGTCTTTGATAGTGCCAGTCCTAGGCACTGTACCCCTTTAGTGTATGCAGTACTGTGTGAGTGGTCATTAATGGCTCTGCAGTCTATTTACATGCAACATTTAGGATGTAAAGCTCGAACAATCTTCCTCAGCTTTCTTCTTAAATGAAGTCCTTAACTCTTCAGTCTCTCCACAAAGAGACATGGGCTTGTCCCCTTTGTCATTTTAGTAACTCCTATCTATACCTTTTTCAATATATCACTCCTGCTCTGCAGAGATGACCTATAAATGATAGCCAAGGTTTTATGCATTTGCAAATGGCACCTTCCTTTCTGTTCTCAGTGTCCCTCCTGACAGTGCTCAAATGTGTTATCTTTTTTAGCTGTTGCTTCACAGGGAACCAAGATACCTCCAGAGCAGTTGTATTTTCCTCCTTTCACACCTTGAACAAGGTTATGGTGCAAAAGTAGAAGTTGCCAACTTCCATTCTCATGGTAATAGGCAGCAAATAAAGGACTTACGAATTTGATGGAAACTCATGTAACAGAGGATTAAAGTTTTTCCACTTCTCATATGCTTTATTGGACAGGAAAGGAAAATCAAATCTTATTATAGCTGTAAAGTACACACAAATTAAAATTGTCCCTCTATTTTTCTATCAAGAGTTTTGATGCACTACAACTTTTTCTTCTTACAGGTTTTAAAGGACCATTTACATAACTCTTTCACCTCATAAATCCTCTTTTTTGAAGATAATTTTCTCTTGTATCTTAGATTACTCTGTAATCCAAACCCACTGCTGTGCTCTCAAATTTCTCTCAACTGCTGTAGCTCCTACAACTCGCTGCCAGGGGCTAAAGCCATATATTACATAGTACTGAAGTTGATCTTTGTCTCACTGAGAAGGTTTTATTTTATTTTATTTGACACAATAATATTTATTAACTTCAAAGTTCCTCACAGCATATATAATGCTTGAAAAATTGCACCTACAGCATGCAGAAAAAGGCTTTGTTTTGAAGGAGGTTGAACCAAATCCTAACCTAATCTTTAGAAACCCAGATTCTGTGCTTTGATATCTCTAGCAAAGCTATTGTCTGAATATCAATCAGGACACACAAGAGAAATGGGCATTGAATCATGCATGGGGATAAAACTGGTTGCAAAAGATTTACAGCCTATGTTACTGCTAGTTGCTTCATAAGCACTGGGATTGGTTCTCAAATGGCTCAATGATTTAGTGATCTTTAGAAACACTACTAGACTTCTGAAACCAGTATTTCCCTTAGTTACAGGCTGCATTTTCAAGATAGCAAGATATAAGGAGGCTGGAGTGTCCAGCAGGTCTTGAGACCATCCTGCATGTGCAGTCCATCCCTGCCCAGCAATGAAGAACTCAAGCCTTGTGGAGATGTTCCATTCACTACCCTGAATTGCTTATAAGGCTGTCTCCATCTTTGCATGTTCATGATATGTGTCTTGAGGCTGATATTTATCTTACAAGGTCAAGAATATTTGTGCTGAGTTTTCAAAAAGTCCATGACACCACCTCAATTGCAACTGGGAGCTAGTGCTGGAGGAAACCTCAAGCTGATGGAGTAAATATAGTATCCTCAGAGCACACCTAGCGAGGCCTTAGGTGGAATTTTGATGACTCCTTGATGATTCAAAATTGCAGCGGTGCTCAGGTGCCTAAAGTCTATCCACTTCTATGGGTCTGTGTGCTTCTATACAAGGAAGTTGGGACACTGTAGCCTGAAATAGAGCTGATGACTGATCATTTTCAGGCTTCTCTAGAGAGAAAGTGGTACATGAAAATAGATGCATTCACCATCACTTTTTGAAATTTAGGCCCCCAAACTGTTTAACTGATCAAGTGATCAGCTGGTGGCAGTCTGAACATCAGGCTTTTGTTATTAGTCTTGGAAAATATTCAGTTTTTATTAAAGAGTAGGATTTGATTATTATGTGCTGTGTTTATGATATTATACTCAGAAAATTCTTTAGGGTGGGGGGGTAAGTTTATTTTCATCATAAATTGTTGCTATCCATTACTCTACTAGAATGGAGAAAAATGAACAATTGAGATACTGAAGTTATTGATTTCAAATTTTAGGATCCTGGATCAAATACTTTATTGGCCAGAGACTTTCTACATGATCTTAACTTCACTGGTCTATCTGGGTTTCTATCCTCTGTAAAATAGAGATGATTGTGTTCCCTAACTTAACAGAGTTGCTGTAAAATATTGTGGTGTGTGCAGTTAGGTAATTTTAGTAAGCAGAGTAAAGAAAGGTTTGTCCTGAAAAGGACACATGTTTTAGCTGTTCTAGAAGTTATGTAAATTAGATTTCATGACATATTTATTCACTTTACATATTTTCCCAGTGACATGTTCGTCATCAATATTTCTAAACTGGAATGGACTTTCTCTTAAAAGTTATAGTAATCTGCCAGAGTCATCAAGCACTTTGATTGCCCAAAATATGTTGGAGCATATCCTGTGACACATTCTGTTTTAAAACATACCATTATAATATCAAACCATGAAGCAGAGCAGCTTGCTTCATTGTGTGCATTTCTGCAAGCACAGACACAAAAAAATACCCCTACAAATAAAAACCCAAACCCACAAACGTTTGCATTTTTCCATGATGTCCTTTGCAAAACATTTTTTGTTTCTCTTTTCATGTCTCATAATTAATATTTATTGAAGTGACTGGGCTAAAAACGCATTTAATAAGACTTTAGCTAATTAAAATCCCCTATGATTTCCAGCCAAGAAACCATTTTCTTTAGAGAGAAAAAGAAAACAAAATTTTAAATCAAATCCCAATTGATTTCTTTTGCTTCATTTTACAAATACCTACTGCCATGTCTGGCAGATTCGTATAGGTGGTTATTCAAATGCAATATATGCTTGGAACAGGTCACGCTAAAACCCCACCACTTTCCTCAAGAAAAATTAAGGCAACTCTTTCCTTTTGTGTAAAGAGAATACTCCAGGAAATCTAGGGAGGAATTTCAGTAATGATTTAGCATCATTAGATAGGTGAAGAAGAGGAGTTGTTTAAATCATAGCAAGATTTTTCTGGTTACTGCTTTTCAGTTGCTGTTATTTAAAGAACAGGGTGTTCTGAGCTGAAGGGTGTGACTTCAAAATCACTGACTGTAGCTCTCAAAGGTCAGTAGTATCTTTTTAACCCTGACCTGCATCCCAAACTGATTTGGGGCCAAAATGTCTCAGGCTCACCAAAATATCATTCTAGAGGCTGTCTCAGCCATTTGTATGCACTTAGAGGACAGGCTGGTGTTAGGGTCTATTTCACCTGAAGAGCCCACAGAAGCTAAAATGAGTTGTGGCAGTCGTATTAAATCTCTTGGTCAGAGTTTCAACACTGATTTCAATCAGGATCAGGATTAGGTGGTACGGTCCACACACCCTTTTAATAGGGTTAGCACCAAATTTTTCCCTTTTTACATTAGTAAACTCAGTGGAAGAAAGATGTGATTCCCAAGGGGTCTCACTGTGGTTATCAGTTATCAGTTTTCTTGGGGGAGCAAGACTAACATTTAAAGTCCACATATTCTCAGATTCTATTCCTCTGTTGTTCACATATTTCATTGGTTTTCAGTAACTGTAGGAGTGCGCAGAAGTCCATATCATCAGTCATTGCGTATAATAGTAAGAAAGTCTACTCTAAAATTTTACAGTCCTGATACTGAAAATACTAGAGAATTTCATAGAATCACAGAATGGTTTTGTTTGGAAGTGACCTTAAAGCTCATCCAGTTCCAACCCCTTTGACAAGGGCAGGGACAACTTCCGCTAGGTCAGGTTGCTCAAAGCCCTGTGCAACCTGGACTTGAACATTTCATGAGAGTGGACTAGAAAGGAGGAATCATTTCCCTTGACCTGCTGGTCACACTTGTTTTGATGCAGCCCAGGATACAGTAGGTTTCTGGGCTGCAATCACACGTTGCTGGGTCATGTTGAGCCCCTTGTTAACCAACGTCTCTAAATCCTTCTGTTCAGTGTTGCTCTCAATCAAGCCTTCACCTAGCTTGTAATTGTGCTAGGGATTAACCCAACCCATGTGCAGGACATTGCACTTGGTCTTGTTGGACTTCATGAGGTATGCGTGGGCCCACCTCTAAAGCATGTTGAGGTCCTTCAGGATGGCATCCCTTCTGTCCAGTGTATCAACCACAGCACACTGCTTGGTGCTGTAGGCAAAATTCCTAAGGGCGCACTCAATCCTACTATGTCACTGACAAAGATGTTACGCATGACTGATCCCAATACAGATCCCTAAGGAACGCTACTTGTTACTGATCTCCGCTTAGGCATTGAGCTATTGACAACAGAGTGACCATCTAGTCAGTTCTTTATCTGCTGAATGGTTCATCCATCAAGTCTATGTCTCTGTAGTTTGGAGTCAAGGATGTTGTGAAGGATGGTGTCAAATGCTTTGCACAAGTCCTTTTCAGCAGAAGAATCAATGCATTGCAGTTCTTGATTGCCTTCAATATTTATGTGGAATTATTCTCCTTTTTTTTAATCCCAGACACATGTACATGTGGCAGAAAAAGGCAGGCTAAAATTTAGTGGAACTCCATGTGACAGAAGACACTTTCAGGACTCATTCCTTGGTAGCACTATGAGTATCGTTACTACAATAGTAATGGTATTCTGTGGATTCCATGGATTCCTCCATGCTTTAGGAAATGGAGGTGGACAAGAACTTCAGTAGTGTCTTACTTTTTTTCTTACTAGTAGAACACAGTAAACTTTTACTTTTATTTTAGGTTCAAGTATAGTCTGGAGAGTAGAACCTGTTTTCAATTTATTCCCATGGCCAAAAAGTGACAATCCAAACAACCATGAAGGTGGAGGTTTGTGTGAACTTGCTTCCCAGGTACTCAGTTTGATACTATATAGTAATCCATATATATATTCCATTGAAATAAGTGGTTATTCCCCAGTGTCAGGAAGATTAGGCACAATTTTTGACTTCAGAAGGTATTTCTTGGAACTACAATGCCTTTCAGGATTACTCCTAGATCAAAGTATCTCCTACAACCTCTATTCCTAGACCCAGACTAGCTTTCAGTCAGATAGGACTACATTGTGCTATATACACCTACAGCACTTTCAGTTCAGCTTAAACTTTTCTTAAATGTCAGATCACACTGTAAATATACTATAACACAGCAGAAACAACAAATGCTCCTACTATTCATACAGCCTGACTATTCTCTGTGTAGTGTGTTTAACAGTTTAGCTTGTCAAAACACGCTCTATCTGTTCAATCTGACTGCTGTTACTGCATCTTTACTCTTCCCTGCTATTTGCTTCTGCCTGCATGCTGTCTCAATCTCAGCTACAAAGTTGATGGGGCAGGATATATTCTGCATATGACAGTGCTTGTATCTTCAGTCCCATTGCAGGTTAGACAGGAATAGCAAAATCAGTGTTTTTTGGTTCATTATGGTAATGTTGTAAAACAACATGAAGGCTGTAAATGTTTTTCATTCTGTTTGGCTGTGTTTTGAATCTCTGGAGAAAACAACAAAGTTAACTGTAAATTGCTTATAAAATTTGCCTGGGTAAAATGGTACCTTTATCCCATGTGGCTTGCCAAAGAAATAAAAAAATCTGTCTCTGCCAAGTGAAAAAAGAACCAAAGTGCTTAGCCCTGAGTGACCCTGAAACAGAAACAGCACTATATGACAGGTCTCTACCGACACTGGACAATATGTCATATTGCATCCTTGCCATCAAATGATAGAGGTATTTTTGATAGTGCTCAATATACATTGATGTGGCTTACCAAATGTGCAGTCAGTGATTGTGGCATCAGTTGCAAGTGATATTAAATAATTGGAAACATATGAAAAGATTAAATTTCTCACTCTAGAAACATGGAGGGGTTTCAGAGCAGGAATACTGTAGATGTGTGTGGATAGCACCTGCATAAAGGAAAGGAATATTAAGTTTCTCTTATACAAATATCTTGAGTAACCCTTCCAAAGGGATAGGGTCATAATTTGATGGAAAATAATGGTCAGAAATGGAGGCTGAGACAGCATTTGACTTCTTTGTAGGGTGAGAGATTGAGAAGTGCTTCTTGAAATGCAAAAGCAAGATTTGGTTTCTTTCATGACTTTCATGACCTTATGTTCAGTTTCCTGCAGAATGGTATCATGAGCTTGTTTATATATGCAAGAGTAAAACAAGAGTGGTTCAACATTTTAACAAAATATGCAAGCTCCCAGTCAGATTCACAACAGATAAATGCAAGTTCTTTGTGTTGGTTACATGTTTTAGGGAATTCACATGGAGGAACAACTTTGTGTGGAGTTCACTTGGCAGCAACTCATAGCTCTATGGTGTTGGCCACCACAACAGACTGTAAGAACATATTCATGTGGGATTATTGCCTTCCTTCTGTGAATACTGTTCTAGCAGCCCCAGATCCAGGCACGGATCAGCTTTGTGCCTGTTTGTTTATGTGCATTGTTTATCTGTAACACTGTGTTATCTTGTGGGTGTATGTTCTCATACACTTTGCACTTGCTGGGAAAGGATAATAGCATAAATAGGATCTCAGTCATGTGGTATTCTGTGCCACCGAATCTTGAGAAATGCTTTTAGTATCATAGGATAAAATTCTGCTTCCAGTTTTAGTGAAGTAAATTGGGTTATGACTGTTGTACCACTTATTGCCTTTTTTACACCTACGTTAATGCAAACAGTCTAACACATTTCACTTTACGTTTTTATGCTGCTACTTAACCTGCCCAGCACCTGTCAGAGTTCATGGAACACGAGTCTAGCCTTTGTAGTTCACTCACTGATTTGCAGATTGCCAGATCTCTAGACTGACAAACATGCTATGTCAGAGCACTGGAGGGCATAGCTGCACTCTTCTAGCAGGCTCATAGCCACTGCTG
>NDXB01003782.1:17336-29151 GCA_002631895.1 Agapornis roseicollis | reverse complement strand
CAGGCCCTTGTCCCAAGCCCCTTTCTCTCCAGGTTCCCTGCAGCCCCTTTAGGCCCTGGAGCTGCTCTCAGGTCTCCCCTTCAGGAGCCTTCTCTCCCCCAGGCTGCCCCAGCCCAGCTCTCTCAGCCTGGCTCCAGAGCAGAGCTGCTCCAGCCCTCGCAGCAGCTCCATGGCCTCCTCTGCCCTCGCTCCAACAGCTCCACGTCCCTCTTGAAAGTGCAAGACACTCAGTTGCAATCCTCTGTTCTGCACAGTGTTTCACACTGGTTTGTTAGCTCCAGTTGCAATGAAGGGCTTGCTCTGCTGCTGGTGACTGTCCCTGAGTTCAATGTGGCACCTGAGCTTCAGGGGGAAGCGTGAAGAGGTCAGAATGTGCTGCAGTCTGACAGGAGTCAAGTCCTGTGTGGTGCTTTGTGCAATTCAAATCAGTGTGAGATATCAAATGTTTTAAATGTGAATTTGGATTGGAAAGCAAATCTGTCTTTGGGCATCTAAAAAGTCAGGTTCATAGAGTAAAGGGAGACTAAAAGAATACCAGTCAGCCACGCAAACCGGTGATACCTTACCTAATGCTAATACATCCTGCTAACACCCCCCCCCAACATCATAGTGAGAATGATGTTGACATATACCTATATGGTGAATAACTTGATGGTGAAGATGTTCTTTTATGAGGAGTGCTCCCATTTATCATGCCATGCTCCAATTTTAGCTATCATATATAAAATGACAAAGTGCTTTTAAATTTGCTGTCTTGACTTTGAAAACTGTTTTGGTTCACACTCCTGAATAACGGAGTTCAAACCCCTTAGGAAATAAAGATGATATCAAAAATGCTGTGATTTGGCAGGCTAAAGATCGTAAGATCCTATGGGAAGCAGATTTGTAGAGGAAAAATATTTAAAGGAATCTATAGTTATTTACAGAGATTATGTTGCGCTGTGAGGACATCCATCCTCTTAGTCTATGGGAATGGTAGGTGTGAATAAAAGAGAGGCCTGAAGCACAAGAGGAAGGCTTCTAAAAGCTGTGATTGAGATGACCAGAGATGGGTACAAAAGCTTAGGCTAAGTACAGCCACAAAATCAGACAAGCTGATTAGGACTAAAGCCCTGAGTGATAGTGAGAGAAGCAGGAAAAGAGAAAGCCAAGAGAAATGCCAGCTTGTGATTGAGTGCACAGGAGAAATCTTGCTTGGTGAAACCAAGTGCTGTTCCACCAGCACAGCAGACACAGTGAATACGGAGCTGTAAGGACTGTTATCTCAGTGTAGAATGAGAAAAACCAGGGAATACTTGGATAAATCAGATGTTTTCTGGTTTCTCCTGGCTGTTCTTCAACCTCTGAGGAAGTCTTTCAGTCCTGGTCAGCCTCAGGAGACACTGTGTGTGGATGGGGGTAGGGCTGGGAAACTGGGAAGGGAATAAAAACCCCAAAAGACAAATATAAAGCCTGTTTCAAAGAGAAGCATTAAGGAATTCTACATCCATCTGCTTAACAACAGAAATGTTACTTGCAAGCATCTGGAAGATAACAAGGAGATGGATAGCAAGCTAAAGTGCTTTTGTCAAGAGCAAATCCTGCCACACCAGTCTCCTTCTCTCTTCCAGCAGCTTATGGAGTCTTGTGGGGAACAAGAGATGATGAATCTCATGTAAACTTTGGTGGCGCATCTCATGTGCTGTTCCTACAAGTCATCTACAGACACTGGGTCTTAGTGAAACTGGTACAGCCTCAAGGCGGAACTGGGGGGTTGCAGGCCCAGGGTAGCTCTCAGGGTTTGCAGGGAAAATGGGGAGCCTCTAAATAAATGGAAAGCCATGAGCCCAATGGTTTGGCACTTCTGGTAGCAACCTGGGGCATGGAGAACACTCAGGTGGAGGGATGGTGAGGGTGTTGGTTTTAAAAATGATCTTGCTAAACTGGATAAATAGAAGAAATATGATGAGGTGGAGTAAGTGCAATATATTAGGCTTCTAGAGGTGTATTCACCTGTGTAAGTTGCAGAATAGGAATGTGATTAAGTTGAAGCTCTTCTAAAATGATTTGGGAGCTTTCCACGGAACAGCAACTGAGCAGAGTCAACAGTGGAGTACTGTGAAGAGAAGGCAAACGTTGTGTTTGGCTGTGTCAACAGCAATAGAAGCAGCAGGGTACAAGAAGCTGTCTTTCCCTCTGCTCAGCATGGGCAAGACCTCAATGGGATGAATGCTGTGCCTAGTTTTGGGAAGCGTATCTTGGAAAAGGTACGGATCAGCTGGAAAAAGTCCACTGAGAACAGCAAGAATTGTCACGGAGCTAAGAAAACATGACCTATGAGGATGAATGAACAGAGCCTGCATCACCAGAAAGGAAAAAAGAAGGCAGATATTATGACTCGTTACTACATGAGCTGTTCCTGGGAGGAAGAGCTGAGCTTATCCCCAATGGCAGTGGTTGCTGGGACAAAAGATATTTGGCTTAATTTACAGCAGAACAGATTTAATTTAGATATGAGGAGAGAGCTCCCCAGGATAAAGAGAATAAAGCCCTTCACAGTCTTGGGAAGCTGTGAAATCTCTGATTCTGGAGGTCTTCACAAGAGATTAGGTTTACATCTATTAGGACTGGGGCTGGGGAGGGAGATAGCAGGAGGAGTTCAGCATCTATTTTACCCTGGTACCTATGTTTAGCCTATAAAGAGATCCTAGAGAAACTAGCTTTGCAAGGCTCCATTGAGTCTTTGTGACAATTTCACCTATTTCATAGACTCACATGCTGGTTTGGATTGGACAGGACCATATGATCATCCAGTTCCAGCCCCCTGCCATGGGCAGGGGTGCTTCACCCTAGAAGACCATGGTCCTCAAATTTCTGTCCAGCCTGGCTTTGAGCACTGCCAGGGATGGGGCATTTACCACTGTGCCTCCCCACCCTTCCTCCTCATATCTAACATTTCTTCAGGCCTTTTCAAATACACACATTAATAAAAGCAATAATAGTATCATACCTCAGTTGTTTCTCATCTAAGATTTGATGGAGTATATATTTTATATGAAAGCTCACAGAAAACAAACGTTATTTAGGCCTCAAGTATAGTGCATGATCCTGAAACCCTCTTTGCCCTTTATCCTGAGGTGACTTCTAAAAGGAAGGGTGCTTCTGCACAGCGCATCTCCTGCATGTTGGGGGAGGACAGTGGTGCTGTGGGTGGTATTCACCTGGGCTGCTTCTCCAAACCAAAAGCCTCATAGTCTTTCCTCATAGCAAAGCACATTTTTAGTCCTGTCCAAGGAGATGACAAATCCATCTACTTCATTATTCACATGAGTCACTTGAGAACAGCGAAACATCAACCATTTTGAAGGGATTGAGTATGTCAGAATCTCTCATGGTTTTTTTCTGTGTCTGTGTAATAGTCTTTGATTCACTTCTGACTTCCCAAGTAGTTCAAGTCTGCCAAGAAGCCTGATCACTCGACACTAGCCCACAAAACTGCATCGAGTCGGGTTCACTGTCGGCTTGAGTTAATACATCAGAGATGAGCCTAGTCCAAGAGCAGAAAAAACCCCATTTTCCAGAGTTGTGTGAGCCATTAAGAGGGGAAGCTCTGCTGGGACTAGTTTACATGTAAGTTAAATACCAGATATGAGGGGTTGTCTGTGCTGGAAAATAAGTAGTCTGTCGTTATACAGAAAACAGAGGCCTGTTTCTCTATGTACATGTGTCTAACTCACAATTTAGGCCCCAGAGGATGTGTCTGTTGAAAAGAGAAGGCAAAGATTGCCAAGAAAAAAAAGGCATGCCCTGCTCAAATAACAAGTATTGCTTTCCCCTTTCTCCTTCCTCCTTCCCCTCAAAATACACACATACACATACTGCACCCCCCTTTTTTAATACTCCATTTTTTATTCAGATTGGCTGAGCTGTAATCTCATGAGCCTCAGTGCTATGTTTAGCTTTTCTTCCTTCGAGCATGTTGGTTTGCCCCAGTAAGTTCCATCTCACATCACCCACTTTGTGAAGTCTGCTGCTGCTCCCTGTTCTGTAAGGATCACATTTGGCCCTTTCATAGTTATTAGTTTTCAGGTAAGAAGTTTGGTGTAATAGAGTCAGTTGGGTCAGAATCATGCCTTTACGTCCCTTCTAACCCAAACCATTCAGTGGTTCTATTTCCCAGGATGCAGAATGTTTGATTTTGATGGAATCCTTGTGATGCTGCTCAAAGGGACTTGGGGTCACCCACTTCAACCTCCTGCTTGGAGTCGGACTGTTTTCCATCCTGTTATGTTACACACATGTGCTCTACTTCTCTCAGTGGGTTTTGCTGTTTTTCTTGGGGTAGTTCCTCAAGGCCTTGTTAAGCTGCACATGATGCAAAGACACTTTCTGTAGGCCACTGCCTGTGGTAACCTCATGGCCAAGGTGATAAGGCAGGGAGGAAGGAGCATCCAGAGGAGCCTGCCTGAACAGAGCTGCAGTTTAACCTCTCCTGCTTCTCAGCTGCAGCCACATCTCCTGCCCAAACTGCTCATGACCATGGGGACTGTTAATGTGGAACTTACACACTGTTTATTTGAATGTCTGTGTACATCTATATAGATACTACACTGAGGAGCCTTGCAGAGGTATTTGGGGTTTTCTACTTCTAAACATTTTCCTTTCTTCTTCATATAGAATCCTAGAATGGTTTGGTTTGGAAGGGACCTTAAAGCTCTTCCAGTCCCAACGCCCTGCCATGGGCAGGGACGCATTCCACTAGAGCAGGTTGCTCCAAGCCCCTGTGTCCAACCTGGCCTTGAGCACTGCCAGGGATGGGGCAGCCACAGCTTCCTTGTGCAGGAGCCAGCTCCTCTACAGTGTATATAGCTCCACTGCTCATTTTGGTTTGGTTTTTCTTTCCCTTTTATTATTGCTCTCTAATGTATCCAGTTTTTCAAATACTGCTTAAATATAGTTCATTCTCATGCTGTGTCCCATGAAGGCAACATGAACTTGTAAAGCAGGAGTGGAGTCTGACCAGCTGCAGTTCTCTTGAGTATTTATCTGTAGCTTCTGTTGGGGTACTCTGCATGGTATTGTCACAAAGGAAAGAATTTATAATGTAATATATATATAATATATGACAGTAAATATACTCTTGCTCATAAAATCCACTCCCAAACCTGATTTCTGATGTCTGGCTGAAAGGAACCTGAAAATGAATATACGGAGTATCATTGAGGTTAGTGGGGTTTTCTCTACAGCTGTCATGGGAGCACACCTATAACATTATATACAGCTGTGTGAAAGTTAATACTGGAACAGCTCTCAACAAATTAGGGTGAAATCTTAGAGGAGAAACATCCAAATCAATTCTGTGGTTTGTTTTTATTTGGGGAAAATGAAAACATGCTGAAGTTAAGAGGGATGGTCTTTTGTGTGCACATACATACACATGATTTACGTTACTGGCAGGGAAAGGGGTATTATTTAGAGCAATGCAAAGGAAGAGATGGCTCGAAGCAGGAATCCTCAGCTACATTTCAGAAGCCGTTTCCTAAGAGTAAAATCTGTTGGACTGAAGGATCTCAAGAGAGAGGGGATGAAGCTACATTGCTCGAGATGTTTAAGTTGGACTGGGGAGGACTACCTGGGAATGTGTTTCTGGCAGCAAGTCCTCCTTGGCAGTGGATTGGGTGTACTTCCAACACCTTGGGAAGTCAATGAGAGCCTTTCAGCTCGCTCCGCATCAGACCTCTGGTGAGTGAAGATCTTGCTTCTGTTTCTGTCATCTCAGGTTTAAATGTCTCTGCAGACTTTCAGGTTTCCCAGGCTGGAGGAAGGGATGAGTGGTGGGACCTATTTGCCATCATTCTTTAATTATCTCAGGCTGCTGCCTCTAAGTGCTGCCTTAGAGAGTAGGTTTTTAATATGAGGTTAACAGAGATTCCCCTTCTGAGATGGGAAAGTTGCTTTTTTCGCCTCCTGTAAAACATGGCAGGGGGTTGGAACTGGATGATCCTAAGGTCCTTTAACCCAAACCATTCTATGATTCTATATTTTTAACTGGTATCAATTTCATTAATGTTAAAGTTGTGAGATATTTTGGGTTTTTTTCTCTGTTTCTTACCTTAATGCAGAGTCACTGTAACGTGACCCTTAATGGTGGGCTTGAAAGAACCCCAAATGTAGATTTGGTTGGTAACGTGTAATGCAAATACAATTAGTATCATCTGCTTGCTTGTTTGTTTGTGTCACTTGAGGGGAAAAAGTTCTGCAGAAAATGCATACCACGTTCAGGTCACAGGAAGGAACTAAGATACATTCTTAGGTTTGTTATCTTTGATCATGTATCTGGGCCTGGGATGTGGAGCTGTTGGAGTGAGGGCAGAGGAGGCCATGGAGCTGCTGCGAGGGCTGGAGCAGCTCTGCTCTGGAGCCAGGCTGAGAGAGCTGGGCTGGGGCAGCCTGGGGGAGAGAAGGCTCCTGAAGGGGAGACCTGAGAGCAGCTCCAGGGCCTAAAGGGGCTGCAGGGAACCTGGAGAGAAAGGGGCTTGGGACAAGGGCCTGTAGGGGCAGGCCAAGGGCAATGGCTTGAACCTGCCCCAACAGGGGAGCCTGAGCTGAGCTCTGAGGCAGAAGCTGTTCCCTGTGAGGGTGCTGAGGCGCTGGCCCAGGGTGATGGCCCAGAGAAGCTGTGGCTGCCCCATCGCTGGCAGTGCTCAAGGCCAGGTTGGACACAGGGGCTTGGAGCAAGCTGCTCCAGTGGAAGGGGTCCCTGCCCGTGGCAGGGATTGGGACTGGATGAGCTTTAAGGTCCTTTCCCACCTAAGCCTTTTCATGATTCTGTGATTTCTGTGAGCTGCTCTTAATCGTTAAAGTCCAGAGCAAAGAAAGTATGGTATTTTTAGTCTCACAAATTTAAGTAACACAGTATGAGCCCCTGATAGTGCTAAGTCTCTGTGGGGAAGAACTGTAGCGTATTGTGTTTTTCCTCCCTATGTGTTTCCCTGCCATATGTAGTTAATAGAATAATAGTTGGGTGTATGCCTGTGCCTCGGTGCAGCTACCACACAGGAGGAGGGAAGTTGCAGGGTTCTTGCCTTCCTCCATTGCTTTATCTCAGCAAATCAGTTGCTGAAACAATGGAGCAAGTTCTTCGCAGATATGTGACTCCCTGATGCTGGCACGTGGCTGCCCTCCTGCTGCTCAGTTTGTTGGCGGAAAACCCCATTTCTTAGGTATTTAAAGCTTTTCCTCTTTGAAATCAGCTTTTGTTGAAGTTTATAGAAGTCTTTAATATGAAAGCACTTTTATTTCCATGAACAGAAGTGACTTCAATCTATAAACCCATATTTGTGTTGCTAGAATTGCTTGGAAAAATAGCAATTGATTCTTTTGGGTTCTGGTGCTTTCTTTGTCATCCTCTGAGCTCTGGCGCCGTTGACACTTCAGTGCTTCTTTCCGTGGTAAGTGGGAAGACACTTCTTCAGTCAGTGCACAGCATGCTGCAGCTGCACAGAAATGGAGACAGCCTGAACTCTCCTTCTTGCCTTGCCCAAAATCCGCAGGGCAGATTTGTGGCCACCAGTTTGGATCCTCTCCTGAAGGCAAATTCTTTCCCACAGACATTTAAGCCTTTCTAAATGTGTTTTTCCATTGGAAAGACACATTTGGGTGTTAAACATGTGCTTAGAGTGTCATCTTAACTGAGTATAAAGGAGAGAAAGAACGTATTTTAACTGGGCACAGCAGACTCATTTCTTCTCTCCCTCCAGGGAGCATCCTCCTCAGATACACATACTCGGCCTGGCATTTTGCTTCAGGGAGGCAAAATCCCTGCATGGACCATGCATCCATGCACTGGGATGCCAAAGTTTGACTAAAGTGAGGGGTTGTTCAGAGCTTCAGCTTAGAAAGGAAGTGTTCAGAGGCTGTTCTCTTTCTGTGCAGGTATTTGTTTGCTGATAGTACAAG
Source organism: Agapornis roseicollis (assembly GCA_002631895.1). Taxonomy (NCBI): domain Eukaryota; kingdom Metazoa; phylum Chordata; class Aves; order Psittaciformes; family Psittacidae; genus Agapornis; species Agapornis roseicollis. The sequence goes on along the minus strand of NDXB01003782.1, from coordinate 21,213 downwards.
GAGGGAGGAAGAGGGTTAGTAATAATGCATTGTATTAAATACTATTCTGAAGTGAACCTGTGCTGCTCTTCAAAGCACTGAGAAGTGATTCCTGTATTGATTTTTGGCTAAGATACAGTTTATTCCTGTCCTCTGGTACTTGCACAGTCCTTATCACTGTAAATACCCCAAAGCCTTGTGTCTTTGACGTGATTTTCTTCATTACATTCTTCTCCTGAGATAGGCAAAACCCACTATTCCCATTGTATAGGAAGTGGAGACATAGACAGGCTAAATAACTTTGAGATAATACTGGATAAAGAGATCATCATCCAAGGCTCAAACCTTGAGCTCTCCTTGCTCAGACAGGTCCTGTCACCTCCAGGCCACTCACAGGGAGCCTGGAGGGTGGCAGAAGCCTCAGGGCATGTGTATTTCTAGTGGCATAGTAGAAGCTACTGGTCACACTGGTGTCAGACTGATGGTGTCATGTGAGATCTTGGTTTTACACTGGGGGTCAAACCACTACAAACCATACAGGCTCCCATCGCTGTCATTCTCCACCAAGTTCTCTACTTACAACCAAGCCCTTTATAACATGCACCATGCAGCGTTTCATTGTCAAAACATTTGAAGCCATGAAATACTTCTGGCATGGTGGAAGAATATAAGGCCCATGGGAACCTCTGGGTTCCCAGTACCATCAGCTCCTACTTCACTACTTCTTGGTTCTGCCAGTCTGGTGCTTTTAAGTGTGAAACAGCAAAAAACCATGGAATCCTCATAGACTGGGTTGGAAGGGACCTTAAAGCTCATCCAGCTCCAACCCCCTGCCATGGACAGGGACACCTTCCACTAGAGCAGGTTGTTGCAAGCCCCAGTGGCTGATACAGTAAAGTATCACCATAGACATGGGTTAGTGTTTATCAAATGCTGTGTGTTACGTTTTTCAGTCAGCTGTACAGTACTTAACATGCAGCACGAACCCCCCATTCCTCCACAGGGTGTGCTTGGAGCAGTTTTTACCTGTGCCTTGGTTAACTGTACCTGTTTTGAGCACTTAGTGTTTTACATGTCCTGTTCTGCAATCAAAACCCAATGGATTATTTCCTACTACTTCTCAGCTGCTCTTATTCTGTCAACACAGAAGAGAAATCCTGCTCTTCTTTGCCCGTGACACAGATTTCACACTCTCTGCAGTTCACGTAGTTGCAGGGGCTGCCAGATAATGTCCCGCTTCCTGGCTATGGGACTGGGAATGTGCAGATTATCCCATAGTTTAAGAGAATTGGCCTGTACGTGTTACAGAGTTTGGAACTTCATCTTGGAAAGCAGTGTTACCTCTTGGCAGTGCTTCTTGGCACCAAGCAGCGTGTGCTGTCTGTGGCAGCTCAGTTGAGCAGCATGAAGAGGGTTAATGGTGATGCCACTGGAGAAGTCTCCTGGCTGGGTGGTGGGGGATTGACCTGGCCTGGCTGAAGCAGCAGGAACTAATGGATGTTTTCTATACTATTCAGAGCAGGGGAGTCAAGCATCTGAACATGCCACCGAACTCTGGTTTCTGATGTACTTCTGATGCCAGCTGTCTATAGTGCTCAGCATTAAAAGACTTGCTTGGAAGCTCCGTCCTTCCAATGCTGACTTTAGTCTTGAAAAAACTGACTGTAACAGTGCTGGTCTGCTTTAAGCAGACTGTTTGTGGGGAAGGAGCTTTGCTGTTCACAACTGAGAACATTCAATATGATTCAGAATATAGTATGTGAATAAATAGAGCGCACTTATGCTTGTGCGCTGAGATAACGCTCCTGAGTTAATCTTACCTTGGTTTTCTTTAGAAGTAAAGCTTCAAAGTTTGATTAGGGTGAATGTCATTTTTACCTCTCTCTAAAGCACCTATCAGACTGTGGAAGTCTGTGTAAAAGGCGAGGGCAGAGGAACTGAGTTCTCCTGTCAGCATCTCACAGTAGTCTGAGCGCTGCTGGTCACTAGTTCAAGTATCTTACATGAACATCCCAATAGAAGACAGCAAAGACTTTGATGGTAATGGTGCCCCAAGTTAATTTTCCTTTGTGATGTTTCCCTTTCTTATTTTTTTATCAGTATACATTTTGCTTTTGAACATGTTTTTATCTTAAAAACACATGAAGATTTGCCAGAATTTTTCCATATGTATCAAGATGAGGATGAATTGCCTCCATACTGGAAATACACTGTTGGGTGGACTGCTAAATATCCGTATTGCAAGAATTTTGTACATCTGTGCCTGGATAGGGACCACTGAGCACAACATGAAGGCACAGGAGCAGTTGCCTGTGAGCAGGGTGAGATGACAGCCCCTCTGTTAAAATGTCTATTGTATCTGGATCTACCAGTAACTCTTGACCCAGCCCAGACAGCTGATTGACACAGTGAGCAGGGGGCATCTGAGCTCAAATACTTGGCAGGAACAAAACTGCCTTGTCCTGACTTTCTGTGATCCCTCAGTTGGAGTCTTTTTGAGTCGTAAGGATGGAGACCCTGTGTTGAAAGACTGTCTGGTAAGAGATTGTTGAAAAGAGGCAGGGGGAAACCAGGTCCTGAAGAATTTGGAGCCCTGTTGATCTGCTAACCCCATTGAAAAGACTTGCTGAAGCAGAACGTCCCCAAAGGGTTAAGTGGACATGATAAACTATATCCCTTTCAGCTCTCAAGAAATATCTCATTTCTGCTGTGGAATGGGGAAAGCAGCGACTCTATGCTTATGTTTAGGTATTTCATACCTAAATACTTTCAAAGGACTGATTAAGTTTCCCTGATAGCTGTTGTAAATACTCTCATTATTAAAAAGGAAAAAGCTTTCTTCTGAGGGACAAGTGCTCCCTGATTAGATGGTGGCAGATATTCTTGTTTTATATGAGGAAAATGTAGCTTGTATTTGTGTGCAGCTGGCCCCAAGCAGTTCTTGTGTGTCTCTGCTGTAGTGCAGGAGTTTGGGTTTTGTGCTGCTAACCATTGCAACCGTGTGGCATTCATTCCCTGCTGTGAAGTGCTTAGTACAAAGTGTGGCCCTACATCCATGACAAGGCTGTATCGGTATCCTAATTTGAATCCATGTCGACAGGAGTGGTTATTTTAGGCTGCAGAAAGTTTATCTTGAAGTAAGCATGATAAAAGTGCATCCTTTTTGTTGTGTCCATCGTTGTCCCTCCCCAGGACAAGCTGCAATTCCTACACTATCCTTCTGTCCTGGATCAATGTGCAGAATCTGGGCTACCTCATCCATCTGGGCTTCATTCACTCTCTTGGTGCTTATTTTACCTCCAAGCTGTTTTCCTTTATGTTCTCCTTTCCTCGTTCCAGGCTTGGCAAACTGAAGGAGTTGAATTCAGGCTTATGAGGGCTTCTCCCTGATTCTCTGCCACTAACATGTGTCTCCTGCTTTTACTGGACATCCCGAGAAGGCTGCCAGATGACATGTATGGAAATAGTGATGAGGTTAATGGGACATCAGGAGAAATATTAAAGATCCTGATTTATACTGGGACATCTGGCAAATTTTATTTCCAGAACCTCTTCTGGTCTGTGGATAAATCCTGAAAACTCTTTAAACCCCCATAGGATGTGCCTTTACAGTGTGGGATCTGCTCTAGCCTTCACAGCATTGGCCCCCTGCTCATGGCAGTATGGGGTGCTGTGTACCCAGAGCCACAGCTGATTTTAGACAGAGCTTGTTGGGCTTCATCTGGCATGGCACATGAGTTTATTCCTGCTGGTTTCCCCTTCCATTTCTCCAACCCTTTTAAGGTTGATCGCATTTAGTTTTCCTTTCTTGCTGTAGTAAAAAGTAATAGAACATTTTAAACCATAATCTTTGGAAGGACTGCCTCATTTTTTACTTGTTTTTTTTTTTTTTTTTTTT